>JBBPTX010000019.1:0-178730 GCA_038094595.1 Pulveroboletus aff. annulatus | reverse complement strand
TCCTGGCTCTTAAGGGTGTGTGAATCTCGGTCAGCTGCATTGCGAATACCAGTGCTGGTGAGACGCCGGACCGTTCCGGCGAGTGTTGCGCCGATGGGTCACTCGGGGCCATAACTAACGTACAGCCTAGTCTAACCGCATTGTCTCAAGCGGTGAGAGTTTGGGCGCTATTCAACGCCACGGAGGAAGGCGTGAATTCGAACTGATGGATAGTAGGACCAATCCTTTACTGGCATTCAGATATTCACAGCTACATATGTGCCCTTGGCTGCGCACAGCGTACACGAGGCGCCCTGGTCGAGTTTGGCATGAATGGAACGCTTCGGACAAGAATGCATACCATTGATAGCACTTCTTCCGGTTCCTTCATAAGTGGCCCCACGGCGTGAAAAGCGGTGATTTTTACACCCTGCGCTTTCAAGTGAGTGCGGATCTCCCCTTGGCATTCAAGCAATCCCGTCACGATTCCAAGCGCCCATGATGCTGACCGATCTTGATGTAGGTACTTGGCACGCGATGCTGCAAGATGGTACACGCGGTTCGATCAGCGTCAATGTGACAGCACACCACCTCGTTTATATTGTAAGCGCTGCTGAGCTAGTACTGAAATAGGGTCTTGAAGATCTGTGCGTGATGATGGCGTCTGACAGCAAATATCCCGCATCACGGCTGCTGCCACTTCTCGGAATGCTTAATACGGCGTTGGGGGTACATGAAGCGGGAGATCACGGAATGAAGGCAGCGCGCATGGTGTAAAAGTTTCATGAGCGTCTCTCGTCTGAGAATTTTCCATGAACCCCGTGCCCCCCTGGAATGCTTCATTTGCCTCGTGCCGGCGCTAAGGAAGACTATATATACTAAGGTGGAGCCAGACGGTATCAGCACTAGTCTCATTCAGCAGGAAAACTCACCCATGGTCCCTCTATCTACCTCCGATCTCAACAACCCTACCACCTTCCCTACGTTTCTTAAACTGCCCGACGAGTACGAGATAAACGACACATACTTTTCGTCCACCAAACCGCGAAAGCACTGGTGTTTCCTCGGTCGGGTGGTTAGCAGCCAAGTTTTGGTGCGCCTCACGTTGGAGGTAGAGGACAAGAAAGGTCAAAAAATCTTGGTTGCTTTCCACACCGACGATCGTGGGGCCGCGTTCCAGACACTTTGTAAACCTGGGAGCACCATCGCGGTGCTTTACGCCACCCAGCACACGTTTGCGTTTAGCCCACCTGGTTTGAGGCTGGAGGATGCCGGACACATAAAAGTGTTCCCTTACACGTTGGAGGCGATGCTCGGAACGAGCAGGGCGATTTTCGAGAGGGGGAGGGTTGCGAAGTGCGAGGTTTGTGGGAGAGCCGACGTGAACATGAAAAAATGTGCGCGATGCAAGACTGCGTGGTACTGTTCCAAGGCGAGTCCATACAGACACATTAATTGATCACGAGAATGATCACATCGCTTTAGGGGTGTCAGACAAATGGATGGGCTGCGCACAAGGACGAGTGTGCCATTTTCCGGGATGTGCAATGGTTTCTAACCAGAAACTGGGAGACGGGCGCCAATACTTATACGTTTCCTATTGAGAGGGTGCCTTGGCGTGCACTAGCGCATCATTGACCACAGCTCGGCAATCCTTTGCAGTGCTCACTGCCAGTATATGCAATGCTTGTTATAACGAGTTCTTTTTGGAAAAGTGGGTTCACATACCACGCATGTAACCATATGTTTAATGTACTCGATCGAGACGTCGCGCCTCCTGGTTTACACAACTTAATCAAGCGAGAAGTATTTGTATTGTGTGTTGTAAGTTAGCGACCTCAGTACTAGGCTATTGTTTGGGGGCATGATGGAACTGTAAAGTAGTTAGCCGGCGGGTTGACCAACTGTGTGATGCACCTACGATGTCACGCAACTGGGCTTGTGCATCATTGAACTGTTTCTCGAGAAACTTGGACTGAAAGGCAGATTAGCCAAGAAATCACTATGGAACGCGAGCTTACCTTTTTGTTCAGATTATTGATATCCTCCGTTAGTTCTTTCTCCTGACCCTTCAGTTCCTGTTCCATCGCCCTCTGGGGCACCATCACGAACCTAGCAATAGTTATTTGTCGTCCGCCGCGTGCATGGACTTCACTGACATCTTTCCTACGCCCTTGTACAATTTGACATCTCCTTCGATGGTCGCTATCTCGCCGATAGTCAACTGGACAATGCGACGTTCACGCTCCTTGGCGGTGCATTGCTGTTTTGTCAAGTTCAAAGCGCGCTGTGATTGGACGGCAGTCTGTTGGATCTGGACTAGGATCTTTGGCGGCGCGTGAGCGCAAAGTTGGTAGTGTGAAGAGAAAGCACACCTTTCTCAACGTGTCGTCGGACAGTGTAGACATGATAAACGATGGTCTTTAGATTATGATCGGACGGTCATCTATGGTGGTACTAGTCGGACCGTGCCAGTGTCTCCCTAATGGTCCGGAGTTCGAAATTTGTTTTCCACTCGTACGCGTCGACAAGTGCGGCGACGACAGCTACACTTCCACTTCCCCACCATGGTCTCATTCGAAGACTACGACGAATTTGGTAACTACATTGGCGCGGACTTGGGCTCCGATGACGAAGAGGAGGAGGCGATGGAGACGGGCTTTAGTGAGGCCCCACGACACGAAGCTGCACCTGTCCTCGAAGGTTACGAAGAGGAGCCAATGCAGGCAGAGGAAGCCGGCGCGCTCATGGAGGTAGAGGGTAAGTGCATCTGCGTGGAAAACCAAGATGTCCAGTGTCGACATTGAAACCAGAGCCCGTGCATAATGCTGTTATTCTGCACGAAGACAAGCAATACTACCCTTCCGCTGGAGATGTGTATGGGGCGGACGTTGAAACACTTGTTCAGGAAGAAGATGCTCAACCGCTTTCGGAACCTATTATTGCCCCGATAAAAGTCAGGAAATGGACGGTAGAGGAGAAAGATATGCCCCAAACGCGTTTTGACAAGGGGTACGTTGTGTGTTCTCGGGCAATGGCTAACCCTTGATAGACTGTCACTTCAGATACCTGTTAAGTATGATGTCTTTCCCTGAGATGGTGCGAAACGTCGCAGTAGTCGGGCACTTGCATCACGGAAAGACTGCGCTCATGGATATGTTGGTTTTCGAAACCCACAAACTTATGTGGGACGCTGATAACCCGGTTTGTGAGTCAGTTTCCTTGTGGCTATAGCTTATACTTCCTGGTTCCCAGTTGAAATATACCGATACGCATATCCTGTCGCGTGAGCGAGGTATCTCGATCAAATCCGCGCCAATGTCGTTGGTCCTGTCGACTACCAGCGGCAAATCACACTTGGTGCACTTCATCGATACACCCGGCCACGTGAATTTTGTCGACGAAGTGGCGTCAGCGATGCGATTAGTTGATGGCATTTTACTGGTCGTTGATGCTGTTGAGGGGGTCTGTCTCGCAACTGCAGTTATCAACTTAAACTAATCGGCGGCGTAGATGATGGTAAACACTGAAGCCATAATACGTCACGCCCTTCAAGAGGGCATCAAGATCACACTTTTGGTGAACAAAATCGACCGACTTATTCTTGAGTTGCGCATTAAGCCTACTGACGCTTATTACAAAATCAAACATACTATCGAGGAAATCAACACATTCATTAGGTTGTTTCGTTTTTTATATATATCCAAATATATTTCTTAACTGGTTGTATTCTACAGCGGTATAAATCCAGATCCCGACTTGCGCCTAAGCCCCGAAAATGGGAATGTCGCGTTTGGAAGCGCGGATATGGCCTGGTGTTTTACCCTCCGGTCTTTCGCTCAGATGTATGCAGACTCGTATGGCTCTCTTGACGTGTCTGCCTTCGCCGATCGTCTCTGGGGAGACATCTATTTCAACCAAGAGACACGAAAATTTACTCGCAAGGCTGCTGACCCCGAACAGTCTCGCACATTCATCCACTTTATTTTGGAGCCTCTGTACAAGCTCTACAGTCATGTACTTAGCGAGGAGACGGATGACCTCAAAGAGACGCTTGCATCGCTCCGCATCACGCTGAAGCCCGTGATGTACAAGATGGATGTTCGACCGCTGCTCAAGGTGGTTCTCGACCAATTTTTCGGACGTGCAACAGGTCTCGTAGATATGATCGTCGAGCATATTCCGTCTCCGGTGGCTGGCTCGTCGATCAAGGTGGAGCGGACGTACACGGGACCGCAAACCTCGGAACTTGCCACGTCTATGAAAGCCTGTGACGCGGAGGGGCCTTTAATGGTTCAAATAACCAAACTATATCACACGACAGACGCACAGTCCTTCAGAGTATTTGGTCGTGTCTTGAGTGGAACCTTACGAAAGGACGTGCAGGTCAAGGTTTTGGGAGAGGGCTATTCACCAGAGGATGAAGAAGATATGATGAAAGCCACGGTGGAAGGACTTTGGATAAGTCAATCTAGGTTGGGAACGTTTTGCTTTGTTCGACATGCTGGTTTTCAACTCGCCTCTAGGTATTTCATTCCAACAGAAGAGGTACCCGCCGGAAATCTCGTCCTCATTGGTGGCGTCGATGCCTCTATCTCGAAAACCGCTACCCTTGCCTCGATTGATACTGAAGAGGATCTGTATATTTTCCGACCCGTCAAGCATATGACCGAATCTGTTCTCAAGATAGCCATCGAACCTATTGCACCATCGGAGCTTCCCAAGATGCTATCCGGTCTGCGAAACATCAATAAATCCTACCCACTTGCTGCGACCAAGGTCGAGGAGAGTGGCGAGCATGTGCTCATTGGTACAGGGGAACTATATTTAGATTGTGTCATGCACGATCTCAGGAAGTTGTTCTCGGAAATTGAGATCAAAGTCTCTGATCCAGTCACCAAATTCTCGGAGACGGTACTGGAAACGAGTGCCCTGAAATGTTATGCAGATACGCCGAACAAAAAGTGGGTCGCGAAGACCATCATTAATACATGACTAACGGGGCAATCAGGAATAAAATTACGATGATCGCAGAGCCACTCGAAAAAGGGATCGCAGAAGACGTTGAACGTGGGAGGGTGACGATGCGAATGACACCGAAGGAACGAGGGACGTTCTTCCAGGAGAAGTATCAGTGGGATTTACTGGCTTCGAGGTCCATATGGGCATTTGGTCCCGATGATAGTGGCCCGAACATTCTGTTGGATGATACATTGCCGTCACAGGTAGACAACTGTCCCCGAATCTGCTCACTTGAATTATATCACTGATTCTTCGTTTCAGGTAGATAAAAAGCTCCTGGGATCGGTCAGAGAACACATCAGACAAGGATTCCAATGGGGTGCGCGGGAGGGTCCGCTGTGTGACGAACGTAAGTGGTGGCGGTTCTTTACAATGGAATGCCTGACTGTGGGTGTGATAGCGATGCGCAATGTCAAGTTCCGGATACTAGATGCCAGCTTGGCACAGGAGCCAATCTTCCGCGGCGGAGGACAGATAGTGCCTACGGCCCGTCGCGTGTGTTATTCTTCGTTCCTGATGGTAGGACCCTCGTTTTGTCCTCCACCCGCCGCTGACGTGTCCAACAGGCTACGCCGCGCCTTATGGAACCTATATACTATGTAGAAGTGCAAGCACCCGCGGACTGCATATCTGCCGTGTACACTGTACTTGCCAGGCGGCGAGGGCACGTCACCCAAGACACGCCCAAGGCAGGATCGCCGTTGTACACCGTAAAGGCACTTATCCCTGTGATCGACGCGAACGGGTTCGAGACAGACTTGCGTACTGCAACGCAAGGACAAGCGTTTTGTTCCCAAGTGTTTGACCATTGGTCCATTGTACCGGGTAAGTGATCCGATACCTGGGAATGGCAAGTATGTTAAGCGAAGCGTCATAGGTGACCCGACGGACACGAGCATCAAGCTCAGGCCACTGGAGCCAGCTTCCGGGCAAGCGCTGGCGAGGGACCTGGTGCTCAAGACACGTCGGCGCAAGGGTCTTGGGGACCAGATAGCAGTGTCGAAGTACCTGGATGACGAGTTTGTGGTACGTCATGTTGGCGAAATATGCGCGGGCCATGTGCTGAATGCGGTTGTATGTAGCTCGCACTGTCTGCATCAGGACACGCAGACCTGCTTGGCTAGGAGATTTGTGTACGTGTAACGTGTAGCTAAGTAGACGAGAACGTGGCGGGTGATTTGAGCGTGAGAGAGTATACGTGGCGTCGCTAACCGGGCAGCATTTAGAGCGTGTCCGACTTGACTCTTGTCTAAAACATTTTCTCTGCTCGTTCGTTTTCTCTCTCAACTGGTCCTTCGTATTTAGCACGATGCGAAGCGTAGCGCTCTCTGTTGTCCTCGTCGCCGCCGCCGCCAGTGTCAACGCGGCAGACGAGCAAGCCGTCTTCAAGGTGTGTTGCACAGGTCATATGGACATGACCACGCTCACCTCCACGTAGGCGACCGACGTCACGGCCCCATTCATTGAACAATTCACCGACGACTGGTCCGAACGCTGGACACCCTCTGAGGCGACCAAAAAGACCCCCGTCGGCGGCGAGACCTTTTCCTACGTCGGCGAGTGGAAGGTCGAGGACCCTGAAACACCCCTCATCACCGGTAAAAAGGCCCTCGTCGCCAAGTCCAAGGCTGCACACCACGCCATCTCTGCTCCCTTTGCATCCCCCGTCGATTTTAAGAACAAGCCCCTCGTCGTCCAATATGAGGTGCAGTATCAAAAGGGTGGGAATTGTGGTGGTGGATACATCAAGTTGCTCGAGGATGGCTTCCAGACGAGCGGCAAGGAATTTTCGGACACGACGCCTTGGGTGATCATGTTTGGACCTGACTTGACGTGTCCGGGCAACAAGGTGGGTGTGCGTCTGACGTTGGGTAGACAAGCTTGCCGACTGTATGTCTAGCTTCACTTTATCTTCCGCCACAAGAACCCCGTGACTGGCGAGTACGAGGAAAAGCATCTCAGCGCTCCACCCAAGCCCAACTTTGGCAAGGATACCAACGTCTACACTCTCGTTGTCAAGTGGGTCTGTTCTCGAGTGTTGTGATATTATCGCTGACCAGAGGATAGCCCTGATAACACGTATGAGGTGCAGTTCAACGGAAAGGTGGAAAAGTCGGGCAACTTGCTCGAGGACTTTACCCCTGCTGTCAACCCGCCCAAGGAGATTGATGATCCCGAGGATGTGAAGCCTGCCGACTGGGTAGACACCAAGAGGATTGCTGACCCTGATGCTGTCAAGGCAAGCGTCATTCCCCTGTTTTATTCATTTCGTTCGTTTTAATGAATGCCCAATGTTAGCCCGAGGACTGGGATGAGAGTGAACCTTATGAGGTCCCAGATGAGGATGCTATCAAGCCCGAAGGATGGCTCGATAACGAACCTGACAGTATTCCTGACCCTGACGCTGAGAAGCCCGAGGAATGGGATGACGACGAAGATGGTGACTGGATTGCACCCACTGTTCGCAATCCTGCGTGTGATGAAGCACCTGGCTGCGGCGAATGGAAACGGTGCGTCACTGTGCAGCGGCATGTCTCCAAACTGACGCGAGGGGCGTCTGAATAGTCCATTCAAGGCGAACCCCAAGTACAAGGGCAAGTGGTATGCGCCTATGATTGACAACCCGGAATACAAGGGTGAATGGGCACCCCGTAAGATTGCCAACCCCGGGTACTTTGAGGACCTTCAGCCAGTCAAGTCGCTCAACAAGATTGTATGTTTTGCGGCCTTGGTCCGTGCTATTGTGCTTATTTTGTATGTAGGGTGGTGTCGGTATCGAACTCTGGACCATGACGGAAGACATTCTCTTTGACAATCTCTACGTCGGTCACTCGGTTGCAGATGCGGAAACACTCCGCGCCGAGACATGGGGTGTCAAGCACGCCTTGGAAGAAGCTTCAAAAGCCACCCACGACGTTTCCAAGGAGGAGGAAACTTTTGACTTTGGCTCTAACCCGGTTGGATTTGTGCGTGCCAAGATTGCCGATTTCCTTGACGATGCGCGCGAAGACCCTGTTTCTGCGGTCACGGCACACCCCGAGACGGCGGCTGGCTTGTTTGGCGCTGTCCTCGTGTTCTTTGGGTTGTTGGGTGCATTGTTTGGATTGGTTGGTGCCGGCCAGAAGCCTATTCCCAAGGCAAGCCCGAAGAAGACGGATGAGCCCACGCCGGACGACAAGAAGGAAGAGAAGGCGCCAGTTGCCCCTGCTGGGGGAGAGAAGAAGGAGGAAGGCAATGTGAAGAAGCGCAAGTAGATGTATTGCGTCAAAACTGAGCGTCGAGCGAACAAGTTGGTGAACAAGGTAGCAGATGGAGTGTTGTTGGCCGATCAATTGTTCAAGACCATGTGCTTTTAAGTTGGGCCACGGATGGCGACACGAACCTCCACTCGTTTTTTTTTATAATCTGTGTTTCATTGACTTGGTATTTCGATGTGTTGGTTTGGTCGCATGTTTTCCGTAGTGCATTTTATGTGCCTTTCTAGCAATGTTGGCCGGCACACGACCTGAATGTGTGATCAGTCATACACTTTGAATACGACCATGCTCGTCCTTTCCACGCTGCACACATATCTTTCGCAGCTGCTCTCGCCGCCGTCCATACACACTGCACTGCTGCTCACACCCGAAGGTGCGCTGGTGTCGTATGCGTCCCGGACGAGCACAGAGAGCGCGTCGGTGGCACCATCAGCGCATGGATCAGAGACGCCATCCAGCCCGAGTTCTTCCAAGTTGTCCATCCCGGGCAGTGTTGAGACGTGTTCCGAGCCAGTCCCATCCAGAAGCAAAGACGAGATTCGGATGGTGGCTGGACTCGGTGCAGAAGTGTGGGCAGAGACCAAGGGCGAGGGCGAGGGCATGGTCGAGAGCGAGGTGCGTTTAGCGTACTATCGTATTACTGATGGGTATACTACGGCTACTACGTCACAGCTCGGACGGGTTCTGGTGGTCGCGGTGGACGAGGACGGCAAGGTGGCAGAGCCGTTGCTGTTGCTGGCGGTGAATGGGACGATGGAGGCAGACTGGGATGCGATGCGCGACAAGGCAAGTGTGTGACGAGTGTGGACGGGACCACCCCACTGAGCCACTCTGCAGGCGCGCACGTTGGCGACGTTTTTCGCGCCGTCGGTGAACAAGCATCGGGGGATGATGATGTCGGTGAACGGGAACAAGAGTCGGGCGCGGAGTGCGGCGACGTCACCCGGACGGGGGTTAAACCGGTAGTTGGTAGACACTTGCATCCGCGGGAAAAAAAAAAAGCGCGTTGCTCGATGTGGTTCACGACAGCGTCGGCCCGCCGTCTGCCCCGACTCGCGCGTCGTTGTTCGGCCAGTGCTTTTGCAACGCCATCCACGTCGCCGTCGTCGTCGTCGCGCTCGTCGTCGCCATTGTCGTCGTCGTCGGGGTCGGTCGACCCGCACGCCCTGCTCAAGGCAGAGATCGCCCACGTCCGCGCCACGCTCCTCGACCTCCTCGGCTCG
The DNA here is from genome assembly GCA_038094595.1 of Pulveroboletus aff. annulatus. Taxonomy (NCBI): domain Eukaryota; kingdom Fungi; phylum Basidiomycota; class Agaricomycetes; order Boletales; family Boletaceae; genus Pulveroboletus; species Pulveroboletus aff. annulatus. The sequence goes on along the minus strand of JBBPTX010000019.1, from coordinate 169,249 downwards.
TCCCACCCGACCCTCTCCCAGATTGCCTCGTACTACTTTCACCACCCGTCAAAACAGCTCCGCCCCCTCCTCGTCCTCCTCTTTTCTCGTGCCACCAATGGCCTCGGCTCACATTTCCCCCTCCAACTCTGGTCGGCCGAGCACGCGCGTCTCAGCGCCGAGCAGCTCAACGCACCGCTGTCGCGTCCAGACGTCCTCAACGACTTTAACCCGTCCATGCCAGACCACACCGCTTCCTTTGACTCGCCCTTTGACCTCCAACCGCCCCCATCGACGACCTTTCCTTCACCACCCGCGTCGCTCTGCACCGACTCGACCGTGTCATTGGCACACACCCTCCTTCCCACTCAGCTCCGTCTCGCACAGATTGTCGAGATGATACACGTCGCGTCCCTCCTCCACGACGACGTCATCGACAAGTCTGGCCTCCGACGCGGCGCGTCCTCTGCACCGGCAGCCTTTGGCAACAAGCTTGCTGTCCTCGGCGGCGACTTTTTGCTCGCCAGAGCGAGTACGGCACTTTCGCGACTCGGTGACCTCGAAGTCGTCGAGTTGATCTCGAGCGTCATCGCCAACCTCGTCGAGGGCGAGATTTTGCAGATGAAAGGGGCCGGGTCGCGTTCGGGCGAGGTCGACTTGACGTGTCTGCATGCAGATCCCGCGCATACAGAGGTGCCCTCGGATAGATGGCGTACATACCTCAAAAAGACCTATCTCAAGACCGCCTCGCTGATGGCAAAGGGTGCACGCGCAGCCGTCGTCTTGGGTGGTTGCAGAGAGGGCGAGGTCTGGAAGGAGGTGGCGTATGCCTATGGGCGCAACGTCGGCATCGCGTTCCAGGTGGGTCGTCTATCGATGGGATACCTTTTGATCACCCAACGCGTCCCCAGCTTGTCGATGATGTGCTCGATTTCTCGTCCTCGGCAGCGCTTGGCAAGCCTGGATCAGGGGCTGATCTGCGTCTCGGTCTTGCGACGGGTCCAGTGCTGTACGCCGCTGAAGAGTATCCCGAGCTGGAGCCTCTGATCGCGCGTGGATTCAAGCATGATGGCGACGTCGAACAGGTAAGACACCATTTCTCGTGCCTTTTGTGCTCACCCTTTTACAGGCGCTCGCGTTGATTCATGCCTCGTCGGGTGTCGCCCGCACGCGCGACCTCGCACAAGCGTATGCCGACAAGGCGAAGGAGGTGCTACAGGTACTACCTGCGAGTGAGGCCAGGGAAGCATTGGAGGCATTGACGGACGGCGTGGTGAGACGAGCGTGGTGAGAGGAGCTTGTAGATGTGATACCATCAGTGCAACATAGAGTATATCATAAGCCGAGGTGGTGATCGGGGTCTGACACGTTTTAACCTGCTTCGTGCCTCCATGCAACCCTTCGCGGCAATATCCCTCCTCTTCGCAGTCTTGGTCGCCGCGCATGGCGACCACGACGACGGCGGCGAGAAGCTTTCTGGCGCAGACTATGCCATCCGACACGTACGTCCTCGTTCCGGGGCTGCTCCCATCTTCTAACGTCGTTCCAGATGGCTTCTGAGCACCACATGTGTGTATCCAATCGCCACGTTCTTTTCAACGCTGACCATGATTCGCAGCGATTCATTTGACCTCGAAAGCTTCTTCCAGTTGCACGACCTCAATCGGTAAGCTCGCTTTTCTTTTTCCCTCTCGCCCCTGAACGTTGGCGGGCACGCAGTGATGGGGAGTGGGACCGCGAGGAAATAGAGGCCATTTACGGCGTTCACCACGTCTATTCCCAAAAGAAATCCAAGGCAAGCCATCCGCTTCCCCCCGCTCTCCCAGACTCATCTCTGGCAGGACGAGATCGAACACCAGAAAAAGGCCGAGTATGTCGTCGATACCGTGCTCAAGATCATGGACAAGAACGGGGACGGCAAGGTCTCGCCCCAGGAATTCGAGGCAGCTGGATTCAAGGGCCTTCCTTCTTTTGATGAGATCGGTGCCGAGGGACACCACTATGACGTCGAGAGCGGTGCGTGCTACTTGATATCGTATCCAACCGTCGTTGCCGACACACCCTTGCAACAGAATTCTTTCTCCATCACGAAGGTACGTCTCCCTCTGACATGTCTTTTTTGCCAACTCAGGCTGGCGCAGAACAATTCCATTCCACGCCCGAGACGCAAACGGACGAGTCATACAACCACCCCGAGGATATTGAACACTTTTCGCACCATGAAACCATCGAATTCTTGGAAGCTGTACGCGAGGCCAAGTTTCAGGGTATCACCGTCGAAGAGGCCATGCGCGCACACGAGGAACCCGCCGTCAAACCCAAACCCAAGATCGTCCGAGGTGAGCCCAAGCAGGATCCCGCTGACAAGTACAAGGATATCGAAAAAGAAAAGGAGAATTTGTCGGAATGGGGAACTGGCGACCAAGGGTACAAGCAGCCCAAGTCGCCAGGCGAGAAGATGAGGTCGGTGTGACTTTTCGAGCGTCTGGTGCTTGCTCACCACGTCATTTTCACAGAAAAAATTTACCATACAAGGTGCGGTAATGTGCCCGGTTGATTGAAATCCTAGATGGACCGCTAACGACCTAGGAACGTATGCAGTACAAATTCCGGCGCAGCTGGGGCGATTTCTAATCACAGTATTCACCCGGTCGATATCTCACACTTCTCGTTCATAGCGTAGAAGTCGCACACATTTCTATACCCTAGTTCCCTCCATGCTCGCTTTTCTCGCTAGCCATCTCATCCCCCTGAGCTGAAAGACAAGAGGAATACCCTTCTGACAGCGCCTAGTCCTCCTATTTAGGTGTTCAACATCAATTTCGCGCGTAAGTTCATGAACAGTGTATAGTTTACCAGCTCCAAGAACGGATCTACCACTGTGGTCCATGACGTCTTTGCTTCGAGCTCCTTGTGCTCCTGATCTCTGAACAGCATTGCCTTGAATTTCAATGCAAACTTGGTTTCTGGCAGATCTTTGAACTTGGTCCGCGTTGACCTCGCATCTTCTTTCTCATACACGACGAAGAAGCACATAGGTTCTTCATTGATCCTCGCCGGAAGACACCTGGCGTGGCCACCGCGACTCCTGTTGTACCCCGCAATCGTGGTTGAGAGGGTTATGGGATGGTCATCGTCGAATTCAATGTCAGGCCAAACATGCAGTGCCCAAGCCTTTGGGTCTTCCGCCTTCATGGGATAACCGCCCATCAGAAGCACCATTGTTTCTTTGGGACACTATCAGCATGGAAAACTTTGCCAATCACTACTCACATGGCAAAGCAAGTAGAATTGGCGCGTGTCGGTGGAGCTCAAGTTGAGCGAGCAGTGAAGTAACTTGGTGCGTATATGCTCGTACTTCGGTTGGATTGTTCAAATGTTCATTCTTTATAATATACCGTCAGCACCATGTCGGAGTTTTGGCGTCAGTCGTCGCGTCTCGACACACCCCAGTGCTCCCAATGTTCCAATGAGGACCTCGGAATTCCCTGGTTTTGGTCCATCGAAGTGAGGCGGTGGCAATTGGAAACTGGTGGCAGGTACATATATTTCACAACGGATTGGTCAATACGGGCCCAAGCGTTGGTCCATATGTAGATGGCCACATATACATTTCTGTGCAATTAAATAAAACTGAAAAACAAGATAGGGTAACAGAGACATCCAGCCCAAAGTTCGTACGCCAAATCAAACCTCGTGTCATCGACCATCAAACATATCGTCCAACAATCCTTGTTCTACAGCTTCCCAGTCGATATTCCCCCCGCTCGCATACACGCTCTCGTACGTCGAGATGCTCACGTGAGAGAAAAAGGTTCGCAGATCGCGAACAGAGTCGATCTGTCGTAGCGCGTTCAACATGGGCCGTCGCATCGCCTGCGTCTCCGCGCTCGTTGGGAAGGTGACGGAAGCAGAGACGGACGGGAACGCGACGTGTCCATTCTTTGATCGTGTGCGCTCCTAGACCACGTAAATCGACGAACGGAACAGGCGGACATGGGTGCTTACACGCGTGTCTGGAACGGGAAGACTACCGACGATCTCAGCGAGTTGATCAAACATGGCTTCCGGGTTCCAGTCGTCGGGGCGGAACACGGCGTCGACCGTGTCGGTCACAAACATCCATTGGTGTCTACAACGGGCGTCAGCAGGCACCCAACGAGCAAACGACAAGCACACATTTGGAACTCGGGTGTCTGGAGAGTGAGCAACAAGTCGAGGCACTTGCTCGCAGAGAGAATGAGCGGGAGGTCCTCAGACTCGTCGGCAGGCACGTTGACGATAATTTGTTCAAATATCCGGTACTGTAATGGGTGAATGAGGAAAGCGCCCGATGCACCCAGTGAGAGGACTTGCCAGTTCAGTCAATATGACCGGCCAGAAACTAGTCAGATTGTGCGGCGAGAGACGGCAGAGGAGAACACGGATGCACAAAAATACTTCACTCTGTACGATGGGCGAGGGAATATTTCGCAAGGTGTCCACCAGCTTTTCCTGCACGCTCGGTAATTGGGTCAAAAAGTGGTTCTTCTCACCCACGAACAGGACGAGGGACAACCGCCGCAGATTGAGAGACCGGAGCAGCATCTCGTTCTCGCGGTTAACAAAGATGTTGGTAGATGGTGCAGTGGCAATACGACCTAAAAGGATTCAACGAGAACACATAACATATTGGACAGAAACAAACCCAGCAACTCGCCAAACGATGTCTTGTCCGAGTCAAACAGCGCCTTGACAATCGGTTTCCATCTGATAGCGGTTGCAGAGCTGGATTGGAACAATCGACTGTCGTATAGGATGTCCGACACCGTCGTGCGCCAAACCTTGAGTGCAGAAGGCACCTTTGTGAGCTCTACTATAATATCAACTACTGTGTTGTCCAGATCCAACGGACTGGATCCGAGTCAGACACTACTGCCTGGTCAGAGAAAGATGGATTACCGTGGCTTGGCCTTGAGGGCAGCGTTGACAATGTAATACACAATGTTGCTACAGGTACTTGCTATCCTGTCGTTATCCGTGAGGAATTTCCGCAAATTAGGAACCACGGTGGCTGCAATAAATTCGACGACCTGTTCAGGAGTAAACGTCTCGTGGCAAATCAGTGTCAACATATACCCTTACTTGGGATGGGAGCTCATTTCCCCATGTCGGCTTGGCATTGTCTTGCAGAGACACCGCGCTAGAGCTAGCCTTCTCATTCACCTTGACATCTGCAACTGGAACGTCACCTCAGTAAACGGCATCTCTCCATCGAATTTGTCTCACCTGCGCGAGGTGCCGGCGATGCTCTACCATTAATCAACGACTCCTTCGTCGACCGTTTAATCCAACTCGAAGGTTCCGTGGTTCGACCGACAAACGTCACACACGCGTCAAGGAGCTTTCCAAACGTTTCTTGGAGATCCTTCTTGATTCGCTTGTCATCCATGGCCGTAGTCTGGGTGACTTTATCACCCAGTACGCAAAGACACCTGCAAAATCCATGAATCACGTGATTTTGTCCATCAGATACCCTACCTGAGTGTCAGATAGACTTGGGCGCGGAACTCCCGAATGTTGGATGCAACATCTTTAGCCAGCTGCATAAATCGTGTCCAAACTTGGAGAGCCAGGGGTCCCTCTAACCGCGCCAGGTATTGCTCCAGGAACTTGAACAACGTGACGTCAGATCTGCGAGCTAGCCTGTGAGTCCTCAGACAAGCCACTCATCAGCTGCACTTACACGTCGGGATTCACATATCTCCGACTTTTCTCAGATCCACCGGACGACCGGACGACGATGCTCTCACAGATCATGTGCACCGCAGAGTGTGCGTTTGCGATGAGAATGTCCACCAGTTCAAAAGCCAAAGTTTCAGCTATGTTCGAGTCCCTAGTGTGGGTGGTGAGGTCGCGATCCCAACAACTGATTACTGCCTCCAGGAGCTCAGAGGGAAACGCCCGGAAGAGGTATTCTAGTACTCTTCGACAACGACCACGCGTCCGAGTATAGATCATCGCCAACGAATCGTCTTCGGAGCGCTTCGCGCTTGGGCCCGTCCAGACGAGTTTGATCCATATCGTGAACAGAACACGGACACCATCATTGAGCGAACGAAAGCCGGGAGACCGCACCTACGCGACTCAGTCGAAGTCCAACGTTCCGAGTAGGACAAGCTCACCATGGTTTGGTCTTCCGAAGGTATGGTGGTTTCACCGGTGAACACATTCGAAACATAACCGAGAATGCCGCTGCTCTCGCCGCCCGTCTTCTCTTGCGTGGGTGTGTCCTCGTCTTGCTGTGTCGTCTCGGGATAGTTGGCCAAACCCAAGACAAGCAATCGCTCCAAGGTGTTGAGCAGCATGACAAACTCTGCATCTGTCGCAACGCCTGTAACGGCGCTCGATGGACCCAGTTCACTGGCTCGAACCGCATCATTCAGAAACGATCGAAGTTGTCGGCAGATACAATCAACCAAAGGAGGAATCACCCCTTGAAGTGCTGGTTGGAATTGAGGAATAGCCATGAGCACAAAGTCAAGCCAATGTTGGTGTACGGGCCGATTGTGTGACACGGCAATACCATCGGTCAGCGTGTGCGTCAGGAGCGAGTTTACTGTGTACGCTTTCTTTCCGGGAACGTGGGAACGTTCACCATTGCCTTGCTCTTCGGCGCTCGCCTGAGCCAGATGGACCGTGGAGGCTGAGATCAATGAATGCAGAATGCGGAGGAGTTTGTTCTGGAGATCAAGACGGTTCATGTGAACGAGGAAGTACAGCTTTCCAACAATAATGGGCTCTAGCGTCTCGAGCGCAAGGTGATCGACCTCCCCACGAGCGACGATGGCTTGCAAGATATCAATAGATGCCGACTGAATCTTTGTGTTCAACGGGTCCATTGCAGTTGCAATTTGCTCTTTTGGCTCTGACTGAATGAATCTACGAGAGAATGTGGAGACATTCAAGGGTTTTTGTAATTGTATGCGCGTACCTTGATAGTAATTCGATCAAAATGTCCAAAAAACTGGAGTTTGGGTCGAATGGCGCTGGACAAGCAGTAAATAAACCAGACAGGTAGGAGCTAAAGAGATGGTTACCAGTTTCCATTCTCTGGATCAGTGGCTGGTATTGAATTCGCTTGATTGGAGCACTCCGAGCAGTTTTTGTGAATCCTTGCCCCCCGAATTGAACAATGGAGAGTAAAATCTCGAGGAGGTGATGAACATAACGTTGGTCGAATTTTTGCTCGTAAATATAACCCCGAATCTCCTTGCCTCTGATCTTTACTACGCCAGACTTTCGTAGCATATTGGGATCAAGTAGATCATAGAGAAGTGGCTCCAACACCCTATAGGACCGATTGTCAATCCCTACACAAAATCGATATCAAATGCATACCGTATGTAAGACCGAAGATTACACCTCATCCACGTCTCGCCGACACGGCGTGAAGTAGGGCAATCTGCCTTCAGTGTCTCCAGAACGATCATCAGAGGAACCTTAAAGCGAAATCCAGGCAAGCTATCATCGTCTGTGTAACATTTAGCCCCTCCCCCTGACGTGACCAAAAGCTAACTCACCTGTTAATCTCCACAGGACACCAAACGCTTCAAAGGCATCGTGAACAATGTGAGGATCCGAAGAATTCATACTCTGAGAGATGATGGATTCAACGAGGTGATGTCCGGTCGACGATTCCAACGTCCACACCAAACTGACGGCACGAACATGGAAGATTGCCCAGTCCTGGTGAAGAAACCTGAAGAGCTTCATACGCGGTCAGGACACGCTTCGAGAGTCAACAGTACGATATTAGTGACCTTCTTTACCATCCGACTGACTACTTGTTTTTGGCCAGGGACGAACTTTGGAACAAGCTTAGGCGACTGCTGGAGTGACACGAGAATGGAGATGCAACTGTCCACCAGATTAAAATCGACGGTCTGAAAATGAAGCTCAGTCTACAATGTTGAATCAAAACAGAAACATTCTCACCTCTACATCCAGACTATCAAGAACGTCGCTCACCCAAGTTGATGGATTCCAAGATATCTCGAATGGGACATCAGAAGCTTTTTCGGAAAACTCGACGAGCTTTCCAAGTAACGACAGAACATGTGAGTAAGATGTTCTCAAAAATGAACTGACGTCTCCTTGTTGAACCGCAACCTGCGCACATATTTGGCTAAACGCAAACGACTGCTCGAGAACAGAAATCAACGGCGCGGTATACTGGATACGGGAGATAGAAGAAGGGACATCAAGGCCATAGAAAGTCGAACTGAATGCCAAAGAGCTGGGCATTGATTCTTGCGATGTGTCTTTTAGCCTTGGACGTTTCTGCAACGCTTCAGGAGAAAGATGTCGTAAAATTTCGACTTGGAGTATGAAACACTCCCGCACTGCGGGTGACATAGTGCGAGACGAGTCCTCCTGGACGTGTACCTGAACCGAGTTACACATCATGACGCTGAGGACAATTAAAGCCCTTACAAGTAGTGTTTCCATTAAAGCAGCAAAAATTACAGGAAGATGGATGGCCTTCACTTCCTCATCTTGCACAGGGAGAGCACGTAGAATAAATTGCGTGAGACCGATGGCCTTTCAAATGCTGTGTCAGGAAAACGACCGAGTACACCCCTTTGACATACCTCTAATTGCTGTTCACCAGAATTTATGGCGTTTAATATTCCTTTAAGTAGATGTTTCCATAGTATACTGGGCTCGGCAGCCTCCAGCAAGGTGCTCGCGGTCATAGTGATCTGCAGGAGATGAAATGTCAACAAGGATAGACATGACATTCGCAGATCGTACGTCTTCTCTCGTCTCGGATTCAGCTTCCAAATGCTGGCGGACAGCTCTGAGAGCATCGTAGATCAAGGCTTCGGTAAGCGGTGAGCCAATCTCCCATTTGTCGAGAAGGGAAATAAAAATCTTGAAGGGGCGGGACTCGGAGTACTCTCCCGAGGGAGTAAACATCTCGCTCTGATTCGCCAATTCAGACATGCCCCAAACAAAACACAACCCTTACCTTTAGTGTAGAGGTTAAAAGGTGTAATGCGTGTTGTTGAAGATACGCAGACTGAGCTTCACTCTTTTCATCGGGCCCCAATAACCATGTATATAACCGTCGGTTCAGCGACAAGTCACGCCTTAAGACCACACCGATGGCTGCTTTCATGAGTATGCCGGCATCTTCAGGCTTTGCGCGTTTAATGGCTGCACTGTCAACCCGCATTGTTTGGAATAACATATCCAGGCCGCTCCGGCGAACCAGAAGGTTATCATCTTCCAGTGCAGCCGCAAAAGCTCTGATCATCAAACCAATGTCGCGCCCGACAATTACGGTTATATCTGCAACGGTTCTAGCGACAGTAAAGCGTAGGACTCATCTATTACTCACCTTCGTCGGCATGTAGCCGGGGTAAGCGTCGCGATAAAAAGTTGAGGGCTGTGCCCCGAGCGGATGGCATTGTGATCATGACGAGCCAAAGGTTTTGCATGAAGAATACCGGTGATACTGTGCCAGATAATCGGTCCAAAAGACCTAACACCTATTCGTGATGCAATTTTACGGTATAGAAGCCAGAGAAAGGCTGCCTACCTTGTCAAAGAACTCGCCCGTCTCTTCTTCGAGCCCAGGGAGTAAAGCAAGGATGAACGACTTCATCACGGGCCGTAGATCATGTTGAAGTGGTAGATAATATGTGTCGTAAATGTTGAGCAATGTCGGCTGGCTAGTCTGTCAGTGTGTTGCAAGGCGGGTGAAAGTAGAAACCTCGTCAAACCTTGACCGACGTGGACGCATACTCGAAGAATGGAAATAACCCCGAAGACCAAAGCGGGAGGTCACGTTTCAGGCCTTCCGTCTAGTATCACTTATCAGAAACGGAGTAATTCGTATATCAAACCACTTACGCCAAGGACCGAGAGGATGTGGGTGTATACATCAAGAGCCCGTTGATGAACGCCAGTCGGTAGTGCAGGGTTCAAGCATTGGGAGAGACGTTTGGCTACAATAAGTTTGTGCGGAATCTCCTTGAATTGAAGATAGGATTGAAATGTCTAGACGAGGCAATCAGGCACACCAAGATGTATTATCCGCCTACATGCACACCTTGAGTAGTTGTTTCAGGAATGCAATGCAATCCGCCCACTCGTGCACATTGTCGAAGGCGTTCAAGCATTTTTCTACTTGTTGAGTGTACTTTTTGTACTTTGGGTCGGACGAGTACGATTGCTGGGCCGCAGCTGCGTGGGTGTTACTCCCACCAAGGGTTCGCCCAGAATACGAGAAGGCTCACCCCGTTCGCCTGTTTTGTTGGAAGGCTGAGCTCTGCCAGCATGTGAGTTGGGATCAGCTTCCTTGACCGGGGCGGTCTTCGCAGACATTGCTTGCGCCTCGAACGAGGCGGATCACACCAGCTATACAGACAACGTAGTGCCAGTAGTACTTGGATTGGCTCGAATTAGCAGTCGTCACAAGTGACATCCGTGTCACGTCTACCGTGACCGAACAAACCTAAACACGCCTTTCTCGACCAAGCCCAATCCTTTCACACCGTTCCACCACTCCTTTGCATCCAGCATCGCCCTGTCCTGTGTCTGCAATCGATCCACACTCAGACACGTTCCTTCTGCACACTTTACAATCAACGATCTCGTCTTGGGTGAGTACGAGGCTGCACCGGGACATGTGCCACGAGCCTCTGATAAATGCACCGTCGGGACCACATGCAAACCTGCGATGGCCACTCCCCGTCCGTCAGGGAGAGCTTCCGACATCGTGAGACTACGCTGGTGCCCAATGGCGCGTTCCAGTCGGGTGATAACGAGAGCAGTTTGGGACGCAAAGTCGATCACCGAGTCCCTGGCAGTGATGAGAGAAGCATGAGGAGTAGCTAAAGTTATTGCTTCCTGGGGTTTTCTTTGAGCCTATCGCCACGAACTTAATATCCCATTGTGAAGAAACCAAACTAAAGCTCACTCTTCCCAAAAGCATGTCACGAAGGAATTTGACCAAAAGCTTTCCGCCAGAAGCAGCAAGAGCATCCTGCAATTGCAGGAAATTGGCACCTTCGGGTATATCCTGTTGAGGTATATTTCAAAACCACCATTTAATCCCATTCATTACTTACCATCCGTTCACAAGCCCAGATACCACCTGCATCCACTGGCTTGCCTGCTCTCCGACTCACTTCACCCATCTCAATGACACAGACGCCCGTTTCTCGTTCACCGGCCATCAACGCATGCTGGATCGGTGCAGGCCCCCGGTATGCTGGAAGCAGACTCGGGTGCACATTCAAACGCTGGATGCCAGGAAAGAGGCGAAGAATAGACGCAGGGAGGATACGGCCAAAGGAAGCAGTAATGAGAAGATGGTTGCTATTTTGGAAAATTGACTCGTCTGGATGCGGGGTAAAGGGGGGCGGGGGCTGTTGCGAAGAACATCTTATATACGTCCTGTATACAAGCCAACGGACTCACAAGCCATTTCCTGAACGCGGCCCTATCTTTCGGTATTGTATGCACTGGCACTCCTACTGTTTCTCCAAGCATTTTGAGCGGGGCTGTAATCAGTAAGACATATGACTATGAGGAACAACATCAGGCCAAACTCACATACGTCCAATCGCGAACCTCTGCGGCCAGCCTTTACATCAGGGTTCGTGACTATGTGGAAAATATCCCAGACGTCTGTGTGTTATGCACGTGGGACACGTCCTAGATGTATTTAGACTGGTTGGTGAAAAACCCACCTTTTGCGCTATACACTTGCTTGAATACCCCGCATGAAAACAGGTCACGTCCACAAAAGAGGATTTTGAACGGATCTCTGACGGCCGTTTGTGCATTTGGAGGATGTACGACTACAGTGCTAGAGTTGCGTTGAGCATTGGAGGACCAGAAAATTCGTCCGAGTCGTTTCTGTATGCATCGTCGTAAGAGCGGACTTCTTGGAGGTGTCTGAAAAAGTGGTGAAGCAAGGTAAAAGCTGCGTACCGTCGAACGTGCAGTTTGATGACCCGGTCAACTTGTAGCATGTTCGGTCAGACGAGGATCCGTGTGACTGACCTTGCACGGATCAGAAGCCCACGTTCGGTCCGGGCACCTTCCATGTGTGCCTCTGAGCCGATACACGTACCAGGAGCACATTAACATTGTAGAACATGGCAGCTCGGGCTTGAACGCCAGTAGCGTCGAGCTGCGTACCAGCTAATAAGAAGGTGAGTATCTAAGTCTAGTTGGCACCGTAGACCGAGGAATACTGAATCGCAAGAAAGTAGCCAAGAAATATGATAAACCATGTATAATCAAGTCAATAATGTACAGGTAAAGCGGAAAGAACCAAAACCAAAACTGGTCTATGATACCGTAGATATGCCGGGGGGTTCACGGACAACGGTCTCGGACTCATCCCCAACCTCGGATGCGGGACCATTGATGATATTGCGCATCTTTGTGGGTGCCTTAGTGGGGTGTAAGTCTGGTGGTACGATGGATCCTGAACGGGAGGGTGCTGCTGATATCCCCGCCGAGCCACGCGCCCCTTTGGACTTGCTGGACTTGCCCGCGGGTGCAGATATCGAAGTGACTGACTTTGGGTGGGCCACCTTGTCAGAGTCTGCGACTTTGGCGGCCGCCGACGCCGTTGCTGCGGCAGTTGCAAAATCGGACTCCTTGTCGCCGACCCACGAGCGAGCAAACCAGCGGCCGCCGGCAATGCCACGGATCTCGCGGTTTGCAATCCTCCACTGACGAACCTTGGCACCGGTTCGGTCTAGGGGCTGCATAGGTGCAAACCCTGTTCCGATTTTTGGGGGTGGCTGGACGGGGAAAGGCTTGGAAGGGAGAGGATATACTGGCAAGGGAAGGGGTGTGGCACTCTCTACTGGTTGCTCGGGAACAGGCGGCGGCGGCGGCGGCTCGACCTCCGGTTCGGGCGAAGGGACGCGTGAAACGGGGAGTGGCGAAGACGGGGCAGTGATGGTGTGTGCTAGAAATACGTTGAGAACGCGACAGAGACAGCAGGGACCTTTGCTTACTTTCACTCATTGCAGTGTCTTCTGCGGGAGGAATTGCTAGAGCCTTGGCACTCCTGCGGGCGGGATTATAAGAGTGGCATTCTGGACGGTTGAACAACAACCTACTTTGGCGGCACTTTTATTTTCGGCTTGGACGCTGCTGCGGTTTTGCGGGCAGGTGCTTTCTTCTTGGGTGGCGGTTTCTCGGACAAAGCAATTGCACCGGCGTTCTGACCATCAGGCTCGGTGTCGGGCGGTTCTCGAGGTTCTATTAGCAATTGCGTTTGGTCCGTTTGGCAACGACGTAAAGAAAACGGAGACATGACTCACCATCGGGCTTCTTACTATCCTCCTGTTTGTCGGTCTTGCGGGGACGAGACGGCTTCTTTGGTGGTGCTTTGCGCTTCAAGTTCGTTCCCGCTGACACACTCGCAGCTGGTGCGGAGATGGACGGCGCTGGTTCATCATCATCGATGAGTTGGTCCTCTTCGTCCTCCTCGTCGACCTCCTCTTCACCCTGGCGTTGTGGCAACGTTTGGTTCTGTGGTGCACTCTTTCGTGCTGCGGCGGAAACGCTCGGTGACGCTGACTTGCCCGAGGTCTTCTTGTCGCTCACCAACAACTTGACTCTGAACTTGGAGCCGCGCGAGGGTGGTGGTGTAGCCTCGTCGCGCAACGTGGAGATTTGGGGAGAGTCCATGTCGACGTCTTCCATGGGGATCCCGGATGTTGAATGTGTTTGACTGAAAGCGAGGCCAGTCCGAGCCTGTGCGACGACGGAACTGTTTCAATCCTTGCGCGCTCGACACTCCACGTCGCTGGTCATTTCGCGAACTCTTTTTTTTTCTCACAGATGGTGGTTTCCGTCAAACACCGGCTTGCAGCGTGTCACTTTTGTCATAACTTTCAACTGCCTGCACTTCAGGACAATGCACCCGCTGCATAGATATTCGGATAGTTCAGTTACGGGTCTAGCGAGCTTACAAGGATACCGAGTAACATATTAGTCGAAGATGTTGGCGATGTTGTTACTTTGCTCATTCTTATGCATTTGCTTAGTCAGCAAGGAAATACCGAGTTGCTCCGCCTTCGAGTTGCCTTCAGCTCGACCTCTGGTGAATCGCAGGTACGTCTGTTCAGACAAGTCGGAATGTCGGGCTGATTTTAATGTAGCCGTCCAGCGCTGTAATTGTCCCTCCTTCAAAACTCTTCCTTAGACCTCGGTTGTCATGTCGTCAACTCTGAATGTATGTCGTGGTCTACGAACCACCCCAAACACTGGTTAACAACCTGGTCCATCCATGAATTGCTATAGGTCGCCCGTTATACGGCCTTGGTGTCGGGCATTTTCTACGGCATATGCCACCACCGTTCCCTCCAAAAAGCGTACGACCATGAGAAGGAGCACCACGCGATTCATCACCGTGAACACCTAATAGCACAGGCCAAGGATGCATGGCGTCAGAAGAAGGAGAGCAGTTCCAAGAGTGACGGCGGTAAGTTGCTCTAAATCATTGGTGTTGTTTTCCACTTTTTTCACTTCCGTTCCTCTTCCTCTTCTTTGACCGTCTCTGCTTTACAGTGATCACAGACCCGGAAGATCCACGGTTTGATTTGGAGAAACTATTTGCTAAATGGGAAAAAGAGTATCAATAGATTTTTATTCCACCATTCCACCCCCAATACCTTGCTAGAGAACGCGTTCTGTCGAGCATGGTTGAACGCGAACAAAGGACTTGCTCTCCTCGATGATCTCGCGAATACGTTAGATTACCAGTACTTGAGTCCCGCAAATCTATTCATTCCAAGTTGTCTTGACGCGACGCGTCTTGACCAAAAACAGTCACGAGCCTTGCTACGCTTCGACGTTTCAAATAGTCGGTATCAGTGGTATATTCAGTTTTGCAAATGAAGCCAACAGTACAAGATGAGGACATGGAAGATGACCTCGCTGCCGAAGAGGAGAACAAGTTAATCAACGAGGTCTGTCTTACCGACATCCTGCTGTGACATGAGCTCACTGGTGACCCGCAGGAGTACAAAACATGGTCAGCAGGACCATTTCTTTCCGTACAATGACTTATTCCTCTCAAGGAAGAAGAACGCGCCGTACCTATATGACCTTGTTATCACGCATGCGTTGGACTGGCCCAGCTTGACCTGTCAGTGGTTCCCAGACAAGGAATCGTGCGTCTTGCCTTGGTCGAGGCACCTCCCTTCTCACAAGCTATTCTCTAGACCTCCAAACAAGCCCTACACCGTTCATAGATTGCTTCTCGGCACGCACACCTCTGGTCAAGCACAAGACTACCTTCAGATCGCCACTGTCCACATACCCAAACGCGATGGCCCACTGGCCGACAAGCTCGATCGCAGCGACTACGATGATGAACGTGGCGAACTCGGTGGACACACGATCCCACCGCAACCCCGCATCCAAATCATACAGAAAATCAATCACGCAGGCGAAGTGAACCGGGCGCGTTACATGCCCCAGAATCCGGACTTGATTGCCACAAAAGCGATATCCGGAGAAGTTTTTATATTTGATCGGACAAAGCATTCGAGTGAGCCAGAGCGGGGAGGTGTGTGTAAGCCAGACATCAAACTCGTTGGGCAAACAAAGGAAGGGTATGTCGATTCCCGTCTTTGGATTCCCAGAGAGTTGATGTGTGCAGATTCGGACTAGCCTGGAGCCCCGCAAAAACGGGTCACATCCTCGGTGCATCCGAGGATATGACGGTATGTTTGTGGGACGTGAATTCCTATACCAAAGCGAGCAACACCCTTGAACCCACTACAATTTACAAAGGCCATACCTCTGTTGTTGGGGTAAGTGACTCGTCGTCAAGCCTTTTTGTGACAGCGTGGATGTGCTCGTATGGTAGGACGTTGATTGGCATCCAACGAAAGAAAACGTGTTCGCAAGTGTCGGCGATGACAAGCTGCTTCTCTTGTGTGTTACCCACTACTGCTGAAACCCTGTTGAGCGTCTAATTATATCATGACAGGTGGGATACCAAGTCTCCGGCAGAACCAACTCTAAAAGTACAGGCCCATGATCGAGAAATCCTTGCTTGCGCTTTCAATCCTGCTCTACCGCATCTCCTTATTACAGGTAGCGCAGACAAGGTAGGTTCAAGTGACCCTTCCAGCAGCCGTGCGCGTGTCCCATATTCTCTTTAGACTATTGCCTTGCACGACCTCCGCAACACCTCCAAGAGAATGCACATATTTGAATCACATACTGATGAAGTCTTGCACCTCGTGTGGTCGCCTCACGTTGCTTCTGTATTCGCCTCTGCATCAAGCGACAGGCGTATCAACGTGTGGGACCTCGAACAGATTGGGGTTGAACAATCGCCTGATGATCAAGAAGATGGCCCACCCGAGCTCATGTTCATCCACGGAGGCAAGCCCATTCGACTTCGAGCCCATCATGTCACACGATCATGACACTTGAATTATCCAGGTCATACTGCGCGTCCGTCTGATTTCTGCTGGGCACCTGGCATAGGTGAACAGTGGACAGCGGCAAGTACATCCGAGGACAACATCGTCATGATTTGGCAGCCCACCGCGCGAATCTGGGCAGGGGATGAGGTCAAGATTGATGAAAAGG
This sequence comes from Pulveroboletus aff. annulatus, assembly GCA_038094595.1. Classification (NCBI taxonomy): domain Eukaryota; kingdom Fungi; phylum Basidiomycota; class Agaricomycetes; order Boletales; family Boletaceae; genus Pulveroboletus; species Pulveroboletus aff. annulatus. Next base: position 152,638 of record JBBPTX010000019.1, on the reverse strand, counting down.
AGCTCGAAGGCGATGCCATGGAGGGCATTGAGGAAGCCGGTCCGTCCAACACAGCCCCCAGCAACAAGCCAACAGCAGCCAGCGGGGTAACGAGTGCCAGAAGCCAGAGCATGAGTATCAGCGCAACGGCGAGCGCTTCAGGGGCCGACGTAGAAGAGGATAGTTAAATATTAGCGACAGAATGTGTCTAACACAAGTTTGTAGCAACTAAGTGACATCCAATAACCCACACGATCATGTGCGGCATAATCAGAAGAGATCGTTTTTCATGACTCGATGTCACAGGAACAATATCCTGGCGAGCTCGAATACGACTGCATAGCACAAGTTGGATGAGAATGATCGACGAAGATGGGACACTTACTTCCGCCTACAATAACAAACAAAACGACTCCTAGGGCCCACAGGCTAATTGGGCTTCGTTTCGACAGCTGTTCCTGTCGTGAGGGCTTGACTCCCTTCTTGCCTGACTTGACTGCGTTAGCAAACTGGGCATTCTTGTGTCGCAGTTCAAATTGTGTCGGCTACACATCTTGTGAGTGTGTACGTACTCTACGGGGTGCAACAAACGTACCATGATATACTATAAAATGTGCAGGTGGAATGAGCGACGTGAGCGGCCGGTGCGATAAAAATTGTATGGGCGGGGTGTGTTGCTGTCGTGTCCAATATGCGTTCGTGTACCGCATGCATGACGTGTGTTTGGCAGCGACCTTGGATCCAAACAACCACCTGCCAAAATTGTCATGGGGCACAAGAAAACGTCGCTCAAGGCGACACTTCAATCACAACAATCCAGATTGAGAGCCAAGGAAAAGGCGGAACATGCAGCCAAGATTTCTGAGCAGAGGAGAAAGCAGGGTTCAAAGGGCAAGGCAGCTGTTCGTCGACCGACCGTTCCATTCAAGCCGACCGACAAGATCCTCCTCATAGGAGAAGGAAATTTCTCGTTTGCTCGGGCGCTCGTCATCGATGCCCCTCCGTCCCTGGAACATCTTGTACCAGCCAACATCACTGCAACGTCATACGACTCGGAAGAGGAATGTTTTTCCAAGTACCCAGATGCGGAGGCGATCGTGAGGACTATCAAGCAATGCGGCGTCGAGGTGTTGTTCGGCATCGATGCCACGAAATTACACAAACACGCTGTTTTGAAAAGGAGGCGGTGGGATCGAGTTGTATGGAATTTTCCGCATGCAGGTAAGCGCTGGATCGATACGTCGGATGTCTCATTCACTTCACCGCTTGTCAAGGAAAGGGTATTACAGATCAGGACAGGAACATTTTATCCAATCAGCGTCTTATCTTGGATTTTCTTCGCTGCGCGCCACATTGTCTGACGCTTGGGCCGATACCCATAATTCATGCGCCTCGCAGGCGAAATCAGCAGGATGACGACGAACCTCCAGAAAGTGATGTCTTTGGATCGGACGTAGATATGGCACCGGCCTCAACCACGGGGAGCTGCAGAGGAACAGTGTTGATCACACTTCGAAACGTCCCCCCATATACTGCATGGTACGTCCAGTTCAGTGCGCATATCTTCAACAGTCAACGCGTCTATAGGGATACTCCCCGACTGGCAAAGTCACCCCCCAAACCCACAAAAATCGGCGACGACCCCAACCCACGGTACAAGCTCTTGCGATCGTTCGTGTTCCACAGAGACATATGGAAGGGCTACGAACACCGAATGACAAAGGGTGAGAGAGCGCACCACCAAGGAAAGACTGGGGAAGTAGGGGAGGACCGGACCTGGGAGTTTTGTTTGCAAGAGTGAGATGTCGATAGGATAAGATTATAAATGTAAGCATCCAGTCGGTACTATGATGGTGGTGCTTCGCCCTCCAAGCCCTTCCTGAACCCCTCCAGTGTCCTCGCAAGTTTTCCTCCACTGGCTTCGCTAAGCACTGCTGCGAGTTGCATCGCGGGTGTACTGAGCAAACCGACGATTTGCGCTCTTAGCGTGTCAAGGGGTGGTAATCTGGCAACGTCCTTGACCCCAGCAGCAGAAAAGACGCGTCCCTCAAAGAGTGCACCCATGACCTTGAGCTCCGGTGACAGCACTGGTCTGACCCTCGGGACTGGTCTTCCGGGAACCCAATCCGAGTCCTCCTCTTTCCCCTTTCCCTTGTTCGGTTTTACCTCTGCACCTTTTCCCTGGTCTTTTCTCGGAGGGACGACGCGATCGATGGCGCGGATGATGCCACTGAGCTGTGGTGGGCTGAGCGAAGGCAGAGTAAGCACGGCAAGACCACCCTCGACCAGTTTTGCAATCTGATTCGTCTTGTCTGCGTCTATAGGGACAGAGTCGCGTAGAGCAACACCAAAGATGGACGTGCGCATGACCGTAAGCGATGGGGGTTCTAGAGGGGCGGGCGACGACGCGAATCGCGCACTTGCGAGCTCAATCTCTCGTCTGAGGTCCTGCAACTTGCGCGCAGTAAAGTCCTTGTGTTGTAGGAATATGACGGGTGCGTCGGTGCCGTGTGCTAGCATGCGCGAGTACTGGTTGTAGAGATATGATTTGCGTTCGCCATAGCGCCGTGGAACAGGCTTGCGCTCGTAGACGGTGGAGGGTTCGATGGAGACGACATACGCGCGGGTGAGGCGATGCGGTGTCCAGGCAAGTCGGGGCAGCATGAGCATCGAAAGAAGAAAAGGCGAGTGGCACGTGAGCAGAAAACACGTCACAGAGTCACACGGTGATGCTGTCACGCGGACTTTGTCTCTTACTTTCGAGTGTGTTTTGCTCGTATTCGTTGTGGGTGGGAAGTGCCGAGCTCAATGTCCGTCCGTTCTTTAGCACAATCGCGTTTATTGACTCGCGACACACCAGGGACGACGACGACGCCTTTCTGTACGGTGAGACGGGCGCGGTAGTGGTGGCGACCTCTGGTAAGAACAGCTCCGGCTCGACCTCTCGGAGACTCCGACAAAGAGTCTTCGCCTGCTGTATTTTTGTTCGCTCAATATCATCAATTTTTTAACATGTCTGCTGCTCCGTGTGATCATCAGTGTCGCAACCGTGAGTCTTCTTCGGTGGGTGAGCTTTCTGGTCGTTGTTAAACGTCTCCGTTGCAGTGTCCCAGTCGAGGCAGTCAAGCCGTCAAACGGCGTGCTCGAAAACTTGGAAGCCAAGGCCGATGAAGAACCTCCATTTGGTCCACCGCCTGGCGTGGACGACCAGGAAAATGAAGAAGAAACCGGCGAAAATGGCGAAAACGGTCTGGTAGACGATGAAGAAAGTGAAGAAGATGTATGTTTTTCGCGACAGTCTCTATATGCGCCCTCACACCCGTATCTAGGATGTCGAGATCATCATGGAACCCACGTCACGCTCCCTTGATTTCCGGTGGGCACACATCCTCTCCCCCTTGCCCTTTGCCTTCTTGCGCAGTGCTAATTGAACCGTAGGCAGCAGAATGCCGCAGGGCGGTCACTTCAGCCCCGCTCCGCAACCCAAACGAGTAAACGTACATCAGTTCCGTTATTTTTTGCCATTACGCTCACATTTTTGAAGCACCACCTTCGCAACTCACCACCGAATACACCCCACATGAACGAGGCGCCCCGGCAAAATCACTGCCACTACCCACGACTTCTACCCCCCCTGCTGTTCCATTATCTGCCACAGACGCTCGCCTAGACGAGGGTCCAGACCCATCTACACTCTCTCCTGCTGTTGCCCCCCCTTCACATCCTTCAATAAACCCTGATTTACCCGGTGTCCTCGATGGCCGCTCAATCCTTGAGGTTGATCTCAATGCTATGGCCGAAAAACCATGGCGTCGGCCAGGTTCGGATATCAGCGACTGGTTCAACTACGGATTCGATGAAATCTCTTGGGAAGCATATTGCTATAGAAGACGAGATCTAGGAGATCTCGCAACCGTGCTCAAGACAAACGTGCTCGTGCGTGTCCAATGATTGTAACCCTGTGCCATCTGATCTTCCATACAGAACTTTGCGGCTATGCCAGAAGACCAACTGACAGCATTACCTCCTGACCTGCGCACGATGGTGATGACGGGTGCCAATGCCATGATGAACAGCAACTCGAATGCCAGCATGATGGGCCCCAATGTCGGAATGAATGCCATGATGGACATGTCTGGCATGGGGGCGATGAACATGTCGATGGGCATGGGCATGAACGGTGACATGGGTTTGCAAATGCAGGGTGGTGGCCCAATGATGCAAGATGGCTCAGGACCCGGACCTGTAGGACCTGTCGTGACGAATGGCACATCCGAACAGGGTGTGCAGTTGAGCATGCAGGACGGATATGGAGGTGGCCCTGGCCCCGGCATGATGAGTATGGGAATGAATGCTGACTACGGTATGCAGGTATGGATGAGTCCCTCTTACTTCTAGCTACACATAATGAAATCCGTGGCGTTCACGCGGTCACGCTGTGTTCCTTAAGCAGGAGCAAGGGCCTATGGGACAGGGGATGTACGGTGGCATGGAGGGTAGCGCGACTCCCGTGACGGTGCCGGTGCAAACGCCTGTTCAGACGCCAACTCCTGGGCACGTTGGTCGTGGGGCACCCCCGGTGCAGTTTCGCGGAAGGGCAATGGCCCAGGGATTACGTGGACGGGGCGGATTTATTGGTCGCGGGAGGGGGCGATATGATGGTCGTACGTCACTTGACGAGTCATGGTTGGTATCTTTGATCAATTTTCCGCCTCAGCACCATCAGGACCAGCAAGACCAGCATCCCCGTTGCCACCTGGCGTTCCAACAGGACCTCGGAATCAAAATAGATACAAGGACAGGGATGGAAATGCCCCTGCGGTTGAGGGTTTGGACTACGGTGGTACTGCCAAGGACGGGAGTACGAGGACACCGTCACGAGAACCAGAAGATCGCGGGCATAGCAGGTGAGTTCCTCCTGGGACTGGTTGCAACGAGTGCGATCTAACGCCCCCGATCAGGAAGCGACGCATGTCACCGGGCATGGATGACAGTCGCGGATCTAAAAGGCGCTAACTATTTTACTGTGTATACAACACTTTTCTTTATATTGTACAGCACGGCCCACCTCTGGTCAACATCAGCTCCTTGCAGTATCACTGAGGCTCACTACGGGCCACCTTTGATTGTGGTACATTGGTAGTAATATATAGTTCTTGTGCCTTGTTACCGAACACGACGAAAACAGGTGTTCGGCCTTTCTTGCCGATAAACCCAAATTGTCAGTGTGCTGGCTTTGTGGGCATAAACAGTCTAGACGCGTCCCAACTCGTAAAGAACGGGGAAGAAAGAGAGATCCGATTACAGTGAATAATAAGACAGGACGACTATACATACGGACTGAAGATAAACGCCGACGGGCACCCAAAGACGTCAAGAATTATTTGCGGCCTTCCCGCCTGAGCGCGCACCCCCGACGCGCTTTTTTCCGCCCCTCGCGGTGCGCTTGGCATTTTTTTGCTTGGCTCTACAGACATCGCAGAACCACGAGCCTTCGGGGACCGACGCGAGACCAATACAGCTGAGGTGGAACTAGAGAGGCAGGGCCGCAGTCAGACGTAGTCGATAAGGGAAAGGTAAAAGACACACCCATTCACGCTCGCAGTCCTCATCGTCGCATGCGATCATCTCTCCGTAACTGATACCGTCACAGAAACAATACGTTCGATCGTCGCCCTCGCCCTCGCCTTCACCGACCTCTGTCATCGTGTCTGCTGCTGGATGATCGTTTGTGGCCATGGGCAACATGGGCGTCATCACGGTCACCGGACCCATGGACAGACCGGTGTGGGCGTTGCGGTTCACGGGCATCCCTGGTCCTTCTAGCTGTCCAAGTGGCGACGGACCCGACCAGTCGTTTGCCATGGCATGGCCATTGGTCATTTCGTAGTTGTGCAGACCATTGGTACCGTTTGTGTATGGCATAGGAAGTGATGGGTGGGATGTGGATGCTGTAGGTGGGGCAGGAAAGACTTCTCTGCGGGCTGTACCATTCGGGAGGGGGTCATCATAAGGTTGAGAGGCAGTTAGGGTTTTTGATCTTTTATTGGCAGTATTACCCCCGCGGCCGGGGTGTGCCGAGGTCCGTGAGGAGCTCGCATGTGGTTGGGAGGCTGAAGGGGGGACATGGGACGTGACCGAAAGGACAGACTCTGTTGGGGACGCCGCGCGATCAGGTCTGGGGAGTGTCAATCGTTGTTGAATGGTAAACAAAAGGGACGCACTTTCTGGAGCGTGCGCCATTGCGAGGTCTGGAGGGACCTGGGTCGCCAAACTTGTTGTCCTTGCGGGGGGACTTGCCGGTAACGTCGACATCGTCGTCGCGAGTGTTGCGCTTGCGTTTTGCGGGGCTGACGTCTGGGGCAGAGTTCATGATAGAAGAGTAGTTGCCTCTCCTGCGACGCGAATTCTCAGGGATGGGCATGTAGGAGCGGGAGGAGATGTGTGGGTAAACAGTCCTCCGGCTCAAGGCGGAAGCGTCAAAGGAGGGGATCTGGGTGAGGAGGAGACGCATGTGGTCCAAATGGCCGTTGAGACTGTCGGCAGCCTGGCAGGCGACACGAATCTTGTCCTCGCCGCCGAGTTTGAGGCGTGCGGCCTCGTCAGCGATTTCTGCGAGGAGAATGAGGCGTTCGTGCTTGGAGGAGACGCCCTGTTCGATGATAGTGGTGAGGTTTCTGATCTTGATGATGATGGAGGCCATGGAGGAGGAAAGGACGGCATCGAGCTCACGGAGGTCAGCAAAGTTGCGGGAGAGGTCGAGGGGGAGCGAGTCGAGGGCGTGGTTGTACTCTGAGAGTAGGGAAAGAGTGTAGACGGCGTTGATGTTGCTCGCCTGGGACGTCGACGCTCGCGACGGGGCCATGTGGACGGACGCAAGACGCGCTCAGACCGGCCAGCTTGATCTGCACGGCATTTGCCGGACCGGGTATAGATACAAAGGTAAAGGTATATACTCGCTACATCTCTACGACTATATGCTACAGTTGTCCCTCGTCCACCGCTACTTTCTGCTGCAGAGCTTTTTCAGGGGATTGAAACAACCCCGACTGTGTGGTGATGATCCGCGCGACTGCAGGCCCAGCGAGGAGCCCAGTGCGGCATACATGGCATGCGTGTCACGCGGGTTTGCGTGCAGGGATGCAAAGGCATGGGGTGCCGCGGGTGCGGTTGGGAAGAGCCCGAATGTGGGTGATGAGGGTGGGGCTGCAAAGCTGAACGACGACATTATGATGCGCAGGGATAGGATAGGATATGGGCGCGGGGATGGATGCGACGAACAATGTAGTGATGGAGAGGTCGTCGTCGAGAAACGGTCGCCGGGCGTTGGCTCTGACCTTTGGCGACGGGCGAGGACATGATTTATAGCCGTATTGCTGGCCGGACGCAAAATGGCGAGTACAAGGCAGCGACCGTATTTGGACGAAACATTGTCTCGCTTTGGAACAAGGCCGCCATCATCATTCCGCGCCTGGCTTTGACAAGACAGTTCATTATGCCAAAAGCTGCCAAGCTGGGCTACTATGCAGTCCGGATAGGTCGTGTACCGGGCATATATCACTCCTGGTATGCATAGAACCCATCCTCTCGTCTGTCGTTGACCCCAACTAGGGACGACTGTGAAGCCCAGGTCAAGGGCTTTCCAGCCGCGCAATACAAAAAATTTAATACAGAGGTTGAAGCCAATGATTTTGTGACTGCCAAGCAGACCACTGTCCGCATGCCTGCAGTTGCAACACCCAGTGTGACCTTTCCTGATTCCAAATTGCACCTAGGTCGTTTGACAGACAGCGATGAAAACGATAGCGTCGTAGTCTACTGCGATGGTGCTTGCAAAGGAAACGGTCAGCCTGGTTCTATCGCTGGCATCGGTGTCTGGTGGGACCATGGCGATCCTAGGTACGCCTTCTGTATGCATCTCGGCATCCACTCCGACATCATCCAGGAACATCTCCGAACGATGTCCCGGCGATCAGACCAACAACCGAGCAGAACTCATCGTGGGTCATCTCCATCTTGACCCACCGTCGCCTGACTCCGCATATAGGCCATTGTCCGTGTGCTGGAGACTGCCCCACAGCTCAAGCGTCGACTCTTGATCAAAACAGATTCTAATTACTCCATCCAATGTACACGATTCTACCTCTTTTTCATTCATATACTCAACATGTTCTCACCAGGTGTCACAACTTGGATCTTTAATTGGATGAGGAACGGCTTTCTTGCTGCCGATGGGAAACCAGTCAAGAACCGTGCCCTCATCAAATATTTAGCTGCTCTTCTCCACGCACGTAGAAGGGCATCCCAGACAGTCGAGTTCAAACACGTTCGTGGCCATGTCGGGATTGAAGGGAACGAGGCTGCAGACCAGCTTGCTACTTTCGGCGCGACCAAGCCGGCTATTCCTGAACGAGATTGGGAAAAGCTAGAGAAGGACGTATTGCAAGGTCTCAAACCGGTCGAACCAATCCAAATAGTGGATGACGATCTCAAGGTAACTCGTACCGTGTAACCTCGCGCACTTTGGTTAAAGCTAAACCAATTCAGGCGTATGCAGACGGCCTCCTTGATGATGATGAACTTGCAGGAGTGTCCGATACGAGCTTTTCCAATGTCACGGCCCAGAGCCGTACTTCTATTTTGCCAGTCCAAGTTTCTCCCGCACGAGTAAATGCTATACCCATACTCAGCAAAAATAAGTCGCCGTCTAAAGGCCCTTCTGGGTCTACCATGGCGGCCCTCCAATCGACACCATCCAGCACCACCTCCACAAACAAGGAACAACTGGAGGTGAGTAATTATCAATACCCCCACAATCGGTAAGTACTGAGACCTGTTTAAGAAGGTGTTTGCATCGTGCCTGCTTGACGATGATGCACTGTCAGCCCTTGGGAAGGATGGCGTATTTGATTCCGATTTCTGACACGTAGTATGAGATTTCTTGTCTTTTCACGGGCACAATTACCCAGGCTGCCAACGCTCATTTTGGGTCAGCGAGTGAAGACCCTCTCGGTCGATGACGGTCAAGACAAATCCATGTTCCAGTTCCCCACGCCTTTTCACCTTTTAATCTCGTACCTATGCTTACTTTTATGTTAGTATCCAACACCTCTGATCTGGGGTTGTACAGCGTGACGTTTTCGCATCTCGTCGCTGTGTTTTCTGGTCGGGGGTCTACCAGTCATGGTGATAGCTGCTATCGTAAAGACAGAACACCAAGCGAGTCAATCTGCCCCACAGTCTGGATGGTCTGCCAGACTCAACCACGTCAGATGGCGGGTGTACCATCACGCCACTAAGCATGTAGGCGTAGGAATTGTTTGCTCAGTGGCCTATCTCGATCCGTGAGTAGTACCCGTTCGAACATTGATTACTCCACAGTTAGACTGGTCATTGATGTAACTCAGTGGGAACTGGAGTGCCGATATGCAAGCTGGATCGCAATACGGATATAGCTTATTATTCACTGTTCTTCTCACAACAATATTTGTCACATTCCTACAGGTCAGATATTTTTACCGTACCTCAGACTGCATCTTAACCATCTAACAGGTGCTTGCATCCCGCTTAGGAGTTGTAACAAGCCTCGGTAGATTTCTCCCCCCCTCTTGCGGCCAAGGCTGATTCTTTCCCAGACCTTGCTTCGCACTGTCGCTTGTTGTTTCACGATCGCCCGCGGCACAAGCTGCTGTGGAGATGGTGTATTTTCTACCCCCTTTACGTTCTCTCTGAGATGGCCATCATCTGCACCGACTGGGCGGAAATGCTGGGATCAGCAATCGCGCTTGTTCTCCTGTTCCCTGTGCTCCCTTTGTGGTCAGCGGTATTGTTAACGGCGGCCGACGTCATGTTTATCCTCACTCTGGAGAACCCGTTCCAGGGTAGACCACCAAGATTATTCGAAGGCATTATTGCTACCTTAGTGTGTACTGTGGTTATCCTCACCCCACAGAATATCTAAACCTTCCTCAAGGTTTTGACCATACTTATCTGCATGGCAGTTATCACATCCAGAGTCACCGTTAGTTGGGGCGATGCCTTTCGCGGATATCTTCCGGCGAAGGAACTATTTACAAGTGGTTCCCTTTACGGGTGTATGTGCTGCTTATCTCTCTATCCGCTTGCTTATCGCGGTTTTAGCTGTGGCGATTGTGGGGGCCATCGTTATGCCACACAGTCTTTTCCTGGGCTCTCATCTTGCAACACAAAACCGATTGGCGATAAATTCGGAAGAGAATTCACCTGAACTCTTGGAGACTTCAACTTTGCATCAGATGACGGTGTCGCAGCGTGTACTTCAATATATACGTTGCAAACTCAGTTGGAGAAGACTGTTCAGCATTTCCCGTTCGGATGAAACTAGTTATCCGCCCAATGTCTTGACCCACGCCGATCGGGAGAACAACAAGCTCGATTTTATCAGATCACACATACACCATGGAGTAGCTGACATTATAACAAGCTTGATGTGCTTAACTCTTGTGGTCAACTCGTGAGTACAAATGCCTCTGGCTTTTCGGCAGCACTCACTTTTCGGCAGGATCCTCATTCTTTCTAGCGCTGTTTTCTATTATAACTCGGGAGCCTATGGGAACGAGTCTCCGGCAAGCTTATTCGATGCTTATTCACTAATCAAGAGTAACGTGGGAAATGGCAAATGGTCCTCATTTCACCATGATTATATGCTGATTGAATGCAGGTGCCGCTCTTATTTTTGCACTGGCTCTACTTGCTTCGGGCCAAAGTGCATCTCTGATTGCTACCATTGCCGGCCAAAGTGTCTCTGAAGGGTTTTTGTACTGGAAAGTTTCGGTAATACCTTGTTTACTCGACTATCCACAAGTACTGACAGTTGCGCTCCTAGCCCACACTTCGCCGATTGATCACTCGTGTCATTGCAGTTATTCCTTCCATCATCATCGCTTCCATTTCCGGCGAGAAGGGTATAAACTCGTTACTGGTTGCGAGTCAAGTCGTCTTGTCTGTCGTTCTCCCATTCATCATCTTTCCGCTACTCTACCTCACGTCGTCGTCACGCATCATGTCCGTCAGGTCACACGTAGAAACCACGTCTCTGCCTTCAGACCAAACCTCGGACCTTCCTGCACTCACTAACTCTAACTACGCCGCTGACCACGGTGATTCACTGTCGCATAAAGACACTGATGTTGACGATCAAGTGGTCGACTTTAGCAGCGGTAAGATCATGACTGCAATTGGAGTTTTGATGTGCCTCCTCATTTTGGCGGCCAATGTCTATGTCTTGGTTACGTTGTAAGTAAAGGAATGTCAAGTTATGTATTGTTTCTCGTAGCTCTACTTTCGTGTTACTCTCCACCAGCACCTGGAGTGCGCCATGTAAATTATGATTGAGATTAAACCGATGATCGTTACCCGAATATACTCTGGGGTTACATGAAGTTGGACCAATATATCAAGGCCCCCCCGGGCACGCCCTGGACCCGATGTGATTCGATTAATATTGCTTGATAGGGCATGGGTAATTAGATAGAGAAAGAGGTTTTCGCAGTACCGATTTTAGCGACGCGCCTAGTATGAGTCCAACTTGAACAAGGCAGCCGTCCAGCGTTACGAATTCTTCCCACAATTTCCCACGGGATTATGACTTTCCAGTTCACACTCATATGCATAACGAAATCGGTTGATAATCAATCTATACAGATTCAGGCAGGCTCGTAAATCTAATTCAGAGGACAATTGAGAACTTCGGCCAGTTCATCCGGACCCGTTGTGTCTGAAGGCCGTGCAGATCCAAGAGGATATCAGTATTTGGTGTTGGTCCGGCGCCATTGAATCCATCCATACCGCGATATGGTTCGCTGCTCCGCGCTGGCAAAGATGCTAGCAATTCAAGTGGGGTCACTGATAACGAATCCCGGGTTACGGCAAGTGATGTGTGGGCATGCCACGCAATGCTTGAGTACCAAGTCACAGACACCAGCGCCGAGAACCACTTCAACCATTAGAGACACACCAGGCCTATAAGTGGTCAGATACGTGGCAGCATGTAACCGCAACCTACTACACCAGCCTTGTTTACCCTATCTCGGGCTGCGCTATCGCTCCCACGCGTCCCGTCACATGCTGCCTGCGCTCACACGAACGGCCGTCATCTGAGAACCGGGGTGCGAGGCTGAAGAAGGGGTGCTTTCTGAGCGTGGATTCGGACATACCTTTGAAACATAGAGGTCGGGTAATGTAGCTGAGCTAGTAGCAAGACGCCTCGGTGATGTCGATGATGTCGGGGATCGATGTCTCGTTCAGTGGTTCAGGTGCTAGTGGCCGTGTTGCCTCGCCTTCGGAAATTCCGACGTTACCGTCAATCATTGGCCCGGGTCGACCTCACCTTGCAGCAACAATTGCCCCATGATTGGTAGTATTGAAGTCTGTGTAAGCAAGTGTTTGCATCATACCTGCTTGTTCGTGATCATGATGAACTGTCAACTTTGCAAGAGTTAGCGTAATTTTTGACGAATTTCATGTCTTTCCACGGGTAGAGTCGGACTGCTGACGGACATTTTCGGCTGGCGAGTGAAGACCATCTCGGTCGATGACGGTCAAGATAAAATCCATGTTCCAGTTCCCCACGCCTTCTCACCTTTTAACCTCGAACTTGTACCTTGCTTTTATGTTAGCATCTAGCAGCTCCAAGTCAGATCTGGGGTTGTACAGCGTGACGTTTTCTCATCTCATCGTCGTGGTCTCTGGCCGGGTGCCATGGCAGTAGCTGCTATCGCAAAGACAGAAGACGAAGCAAGTCAATCCGCTCGCCACGCAAGATGGTCTGCCAGACTTTACCACGTCGGGTGGCAGGTTTGCCACCATGCCACTAAGCATGTAGGTGTAGGAATTGTTTGCTCAGTGGCCTATTTTGACCCGTGAGTGCCCATTCGAACATTGATTAGCCCAGCGATGAGCTGATCCTTTTTACGGCTCAGAGGGAATTGGAGTGTTGATTTACAAGCTGGATCACAGTACGGATACACTTTGTTATTCACTGTGCTTCTGGCCGGAATACTTGCCACATTCTTGCAGGTTGGACTCCGATTTTGTAACGTACCTTAGGCCGTATCCTAATCGTCTGTGATAACAGGTGCTTGCATCCCGTTTAGGGGTTGTGACGGGCCTCGGTAAATTCCTTTCGCTGCCCACTGCGACAGAGTTGACTCTTGCACAGACCTTGCTTCTCACTGTCGCTTGTTGTTTCATGACTGCCCGCGGCACAAGTTGCTGTGGAGATGGGGTGTTTTCTACCCGCTTTATGCTCTTGCTGAGATCGCCATCATCTGCACTGATTTGGCGGAGATGCTGGGATCAGCAATCGCGCTTGTGCTCTTGTTCCCTGTGCTCCCCTTGTGGTCAACGGTGTTATTAACCGCCACCGACGTCATGTTGATCCTTGCTCTGGAGAATCCGTTAAAGAGTAGGCCAGTGAGATTATTCGAAGGCATTATTGCCGCCTTGGTGTGTAATATGGTCTATTCAAAAGAATATCTTAACATTTCTCAAGGTTTTAACTGTACTTATCTGCATGGCAGTCATCACATCTAGAGTCGCCGTTGATTGGGGCGACGCCTTTCATGGATTTCTTCCTTCAAAGGAGCTGTTTGCGGGTAGCTCCCTTTATACATGTATGTGTTTCTTATCTCTCTATTCGGTTGCTTATCACCGTTTCAGCTGTGGGGATCGTAGGGGCCACCGTCATGCCGCACAGCCTCTTCCTAGGCTCTCATCTTGCAACACAAGACCGATTAGCAACAAATTCGGAAGAGAATTTGCCAGAATTCCTGGAGACTTCAACTTTGCATCACATGACGGTGTCACAGCGCGTACTTCAATATATACGTCGCAAACTCAGTTGGAGAAGACTGTTCAGTATTTCCCACTCGGATGAGACTAGTTATCCGCCCAATATCTTGACCCACAACGATCGGGAGAATAATATTCTCAGCTTCATCAGGTCACACATATACCACGGAATGGCTGATGTTATAACAAGCTTGATGGGCTTTGCCGTTATAATCAACGCGTTGTAAGTACAAACACACCTGCTTTTTGGCAGTGCTTACTGTGCTGTAGGATCCTCATTCTTTCGAGTGCTGTTTTTTATTATAACTCGGGAGCCTATGGGAGTGAATCTCCGGCAAGCTTATTTGATGCACACTCACTAATCAAGAGTAACATGGGAAATGGCAAGCGTATCTTATCTTCCCCATGTTCATTTACTGATTTAAAGTCAGGTGCCGCTTTAATCTTTGCTCTGGCCCTGCTTACTTCTGGCCAGAGTGCATCTCTGGTTGCTACCGTTGCTGGTCAGAGTGTCTCTGAGGGCTTCTTACATTGGAAAGTTTCGGTAATACCCTATTTACTCGGCTACCAACGAGCATTGACGGTCACACCCTTAGCCAACTCTTCGCCGTCTAATTACTCGTGTCATTGGGCTTATCCCTTCCGTCATCGTCGCCTCCATTGTCGGCGAGAATGGCATTAACACATTGCTGGTTGGAAGTCAAGTCATCTTGTCAATCGTTCTCCCATTCATTATCTTTCCGCTTGTCTACCTCACGTCTTCGTCACGCATCATGTCGGCGAAGTCACGCGCAGAATCCGAGTCCACATCTGTGGACAAAACCTCGGACCTCCCTGTGCTTATCACCACCAACCACGGTGACTCGACAACAGATGAAGGCACTGGGGTTGAGGATAAGGCGGTTGATTTTAGCAGTGGAAAGGTCATGACGATAATTGGATATTTAATTTGTCTCATCATTTTTGCGGCCAACATCTATGCCTTGGTCACCTTGTAGGCAAGCAGACTGATTTAATGTCAGATAATATATTATTTCTTGAAATTCTACTTTCTTGCAGCTCTCCACCTGGTGGGATTGAACAACCGGACCATACATACGCCATTCAAAATTGTTGGCACATCTTAGGCCGCTTGGAGATCAGAAGAAGCTACTGTCAACCGAATGAAATGCAAAAGAGGTATGATCAGTGAGGCTCCAATGCCCGTTCTAGGATGCACCAGTCCGACGACAGTTAAGGTCTATTAATTTGCCAGCAGTACTCAGGTGGGGGTCTGAGCGAGCGGCGTGGCCGCGAGCACAATGTGAGGTCTACGAGGCGGGGACGCTCGGGCTGTCGAACCGTCTTGCTCGTCCGTCGGGCATCCTTCTCTTAGGATTAGGGTCGGCCAGGGTGCGTGGAGGGCAGTACCTGTATAGTACAAGCAGTGGACGGGATGGGGACGGGATGGGGGCGGGCGACGGTTGGGGTAGCGGTAGCCCCCTGACGAGAGGCTCGAAATCGTCCGAGACCGTTTAGGGTACCGGCTACCAATCTTAAGCTCTATACAGGGAGTGGACAAGAGCTCGCAGAGGTGCTCGTGGCATGTGAGGTGCGCGACCCCGGATAGATTGGCTGTGATTTGGGTAATGAGAGCGCTCGGAGAGGGGGGAGACTTTCTGCTCGTGTGAGCCCACTCGCAATTCGGGGGCACCGACATTTGTTCGCTGCCACGTGGTCCCCACGATGGACACATTCCATCGTAGGATCCGCTCCTCGTCATCCGTGAAGGATTCCAAACAGCGGCACGGATCCCCGAAATACGTACTTTCGCAGGCCATGACAGCAGAACTAGCCAAGCCAGTGTCATTCGTTGAAGAAGACTGGAATACGAAGTCATAGGAGGCGTTTCTTTCTGGCGGGTTCCTAAGACATAACAGTGATCGTACCTGGAGTAGGACCACAAGAGCCACTGACAGGCTTGTATATGGCCTCTCATGCGATGCCGCGTAGTAGCATCATAATCAGAAATGACCGGTTCACCTGGGCGATCCGAATACGTCGTATGAATGACGTATGCATGGTCCCATCAAGCGAACCACCGTGGCCGCGGGAGACACTGGTCACAGTAGTCAATCGGCCGTATCCCAGGCCTTGCGTCATCCTGCGCATGTCACGTTCATTAACCCTACGTCGCTGTGTGACGCCATATGCGTGTTTCTGAAACGACATCGCATACAAGATACGAGGTACGATCGGATTACAGTCCTGGATTGGTGTGGCATGTCTCGGGGTTGAGTGGAAAAAAAGTTGTATGCATCCCACGCGCCGAATCCAAGGGGGTGGTGCGGAATATACATCTAACAGGGCCGCGGGCGGTGGGCGATTCCTCAAACACGACGGGCTACCGAAATCATTCAGATCTATAACAACACGTTTGAGATTCTGATCGCGGTGTCTGTACAGAGGAAGCGAGGTGAACTCACCCGTTCGGGGAGGGTTCGGCATTTCAATGTAAGTTACGACCATATGGACGCGTGGATTAGAGGGTGCCCTAAAGGTAACAATGGTGACCGTTACACACGACAAATAAAAAAAGCGACGAGTACTGTGGCAACCGGTACCGGCAATCAAGAGAAAGAATACGAATTTCATAAAGATAGCGTACTACAGAGTGTTTACACGATGTCGTAGCCAAAATATGCTGCACAGGTCCAACGGCTCTCGGTGAACGCAGGCTGACTTGCAACTCAACTTCGTTTCTGGGATGCCTGTTTAATAAATCGTCAGCAAGAGAAATGTGCAACAAACAGACAACTTACAAGGAAAGCCATCAGCTGTTGGTATCCCGGACCACCTGGTTGAGGACCCCCAGGTGGCATACTTGACATGGGAGGGGGTGACATCATCTGCGGAGGGGGAGGTGGCATTCCATACTGCGGGGAAGACGATTGCTGGGGTCCCAATGGAGGCTGCTGAGTGGACGACTGCTGAAGTAACGCAAGAATGTTAGGTGGAAGGGTTCCCATTCCCGGAGGTGCTTGTCCCGGTTGCGGTGTTTGGGGCTGTGGTGGCATTTGTCCATACGGATTCGAACTTTGACTGGGTATGGGAGGATACGGATGCGTAGGCTGCTGCATCGAGGGTGGGGGGTAGTACGGGACTGCGCTGGGAGGTGGCTGTGCAATCGGCATTGGTAGCGGAGGGACCGGGCCAGGTGCCGGTTGAGTAGGTACAGATGGCGGCGTGGATCCATTCTGGGATGGCTGCTTCAGGGCAGCCAATAACTGTTGCACTCTTCTAGCTTGCTCCAAGCGGTCCTCGGATGTCTATGCCACATCAAGAGTCAACGTATACAGCAATGGGCGACGGAAACATACCTGTGAACCAGTAGCCCCGGGAGAAGGCTGAGTGTAAGCAGTGCTTGCGCTTGTCGGTTCGCTGAAGCTGCCGCCGCCGGAGTAAGATGGACGTGTATCGTAACGGTCCCCACCATATCCACCTCGATCGTTACCATAGCCCCCCCGGCTACCACCACGCCCACCCCTTGGATCATCTTCAAAGCCTCGCCTGTCACGATCTCTGTCGTCTCTACGTTCCCAACCATCATCGTAGCCTCGGCCTCGGCCTCTGCCTCGGGAACGCCCACGGCCACGGAAGCCCTGACCCCGGTCTTCCCAGTCCCGGCTTCCATCATATCTGGACTCACGGCTAGGATGTTACTTCGTCAGAAATCTTTTCGGAAGGATCGATAAAGGGTCCTACCGTTGAGTAGCTGGTCCAGTCATCTCGGATTCCTCCCAGGCATAGATAATATCCATGGTCCCATCTTGCAGGCCTTGATGACGTAGCCGATCAAAAGCCTCGTCACAATTCTAGCCACTAGGTGAGCAGGTAGCAAGTTATCTAACATGGCAACCTTACCCGCATGTCGTAGTATTCGACATATCGCTGGCTGGAGTAAACATGAGGAACTAAAAGTGAATAATAGCAAGGGTCACAAACTCGTCGCGGTCTCCAACGGGCATTACGGACTTGACGTCTCCAAATTGTTGAAACTTGCGGCGCACTTCGTTGTCGTCGATTGATTGGCGAGAATCTTTCAAAGTAACTATGAGGCAGCCCTGATATTGCTAACCTGACATTCAGAGAATATATAAGGAGACGGTGAACAGACTACTCACTTGATTTTTCTCTCGGTCGCCACCTTGTTTCTGGTCGTCCCGCGGTAGCGAGTAATGGACATCAATCTAGTGTAACGCCCAAGGTTTGCGATCACACCAATTAGTGCCAAAGACGAAAACTTACGGGTCGACCACTGATTTCGGAACCTTGCAAGCGTTCCCTAGCCCTTTCGGCAGCCCTTAGATCGTACTGAACGGACGGTTCTCAGCAAGAGCACAATGCCACTTTGAGCAGCTTACGTAGGTAACAAAAACCATCCCACGCGTAGAAATGAGATCGAAAAATGTTTTAATTTCACCATGTTCTTCAAAGGAACGACGAACATCTTCGCTATTAGTTTCATACTAAATAATGATAGACTGTTAGCATAGGAACAAATGGGGAGTGCAAGCCTCGTGTGGAGTGTCGCACTAAATGAAAACTTGCCTTGATATTTCGGATAAAAAGCGTCCGACAAGGTCGTTCGCGCTGTATGCGTTCTTCAATAATAGAATCATGAACTTTGTCATCACGTTCGCGGCGGACCACCACCCTTCGGGGAGTTCGGCCAAAACCTCCATCGTCATAGTTTGCGTCGGAAGCTTCTAACGGGGATTGAGACGGGTGAGATCAAGAGTTTCAGAAAGCAGAAAACAAGTTGGCGGCGAAGCAGAATGAAGGCACATAGCACATCGAGTCGCAGAATGTCAACAAAATTCCTGGGAAACTCAAAGAATCTCATCGCCAAAATGTGATGAAAATGGATAATGATTGGCGAACTTATTTCCTGGCATTTTGCTGAAATGTCCAACTTCACTGCTTTCGCTAATGAATAGCTCAAAGCTCGCGACGAAGGCTCTTAATGCCTGTTGGGCCAGCAGAAGAACACCCAACGATGAAAGTAGTGTCGGGCTGCCAGTGATGCCCTGCTTGACTGCGGCTCAACTGATGCGACGAAATATGATAACTGCCTGTATTCGCACTATGTTCAGTCTCAATTTCAAGCGCACCTTCAAAATTGCCGTAACCCTGGGTGTAGCCGTCTGACGTGCTCTGGGTAGTATACTGAGTGGTGGGGGCTGTACCCGCAAAACTACCACTTCCATTTTGATAGAAATTGTCTTGAGTGCCCGTATCGTAGTTATTGTATGTGCCTGCGTCGGCTTGATGTTGACTTTGATCATAGGAACTAGAAAGACCGCTGTCGTAGCCACTATGAAAGTTGCCTCGACCACGGCCGAAGCCTCTCCCACGTGGGGCGCCGCCTCTGTGATTGTAGGATCTATCGGGTCCTGGTCCAGTAGGAGCACCTCTTCTATGTCCACCATCATAGGCTCCACCACCATAAGGATGATGACGATTCATTCTGTTTTCACTTCTTTTTCTGTTACTTTCAGGACGAAACCGAGGGGAAGGCACGACAACTGAGCAGGCGAGCTTAGCTGACGAAGAGGACTGAAATGGCGAGAGAAACGTGATGGCGGTTACAAGCAGAAAGGTCGGAGGCGGGGTGCAAATTTTGTACATGCTATCCATGGGAAAAACAGATTATGTAATCCCAGTGACTGTAAACGCAAGCCTGTGCTCCCTCACAGCGACCAAGTCCATTTCTTCATTCTTGCCCGTGACCAATGTCGAAACAGTTCCAGTTCAAGCTTGTTCTTCTAGGTATTCATTCCCCCCTCTCATTTTTTGAAAATTCACTCACTCCTTCCTTTCAGGCGAGTCGGCAGTGGGGAAGTCTAGGTAATGCGCCGTGCTCCTTGTGGATCCATATTCAAGCATCTTGCATAGCCTTGTCTTGCGCTTTGTCAAGGACCAATTTGATGACTATCGAGAAAGCACTATCGGGGGTGCGTTCTTTCCGACCCTGCCATCCAATACGCATTGCTCACTGTTTGTCCGCAGCTGCATTTTTGACGCAGACAGTCACGCTAGATGATCAAACGACAGTTAAATTCGAGATTTGGTACAGTCCTAAATTGAGTGCCATATTCCGACATCTAACCACTCTGAAGGGACACTGCAGGTCAAGAACGATACAAGGTATGTTGGCAATTTGAATGCTGTGGAATGAGACCTAAATGTTGCCTGAACTTTTTACTAGTCACTCGTACGTCCTTGACATTCTTTACTCTGAACACGTAGTAATTCCGATACAGGCTCCTATGTACTATCGCAATGCTAATTGCGCTGTGGTAGTATACGATATCACTCAGGCGTCATCGCTTGAGAAGGCACGGAATTGGATTAGGGAACTTCAGCGTCAAGCAGACCCATCTATAGTGATCGCCCTCTGCGGAAACAAGGCCGACCTTTCTGCTCGCCGCCAGGTTACACAGGAGGAAGCTCAGAAGTATGCACAGGAAGAAGGTCTAATGTGGAGCGAAACTAGCGCCAAGACAGGAGAGGGTGTGGCAGACATTTTTACGGCTATTGGTATGTATGGGTGGATTATCTGTCTCCGCCGTGAACTTAGTGATAACAGCCAAGAAACTGCCCCTCACTGCCCCTCCTCCAACACGGACAAGCGGCGCTCGTGGTGGGGCTAATGTACGGCAGGGTGTTGATCTCCATAAACAAGCTGCCTCCCAGAACGCTGGCGATAGTTGCAATTGTTGACTGTGAGGCTTACCTTACTCTGACCTTCCTCCTCGCCAGCCTCCACGTCCATTTGTCCCTCTTTTACTCCTCATGTAACATAACGTACACTGCGACATGCTGAACTTGGGTAATAAGTAATAAAATTGCGGATGGCACCAATGTCAGCACGAAATAGAATTACTTGCATGCTCTAGTGACAAAGCTATATTTATAGATTAGAATGTCCACGTCTTATGTAGCTGTTTACCATGCTATGCATAATGCGTGCTGGATGTCTCAGCCCCTTGCCAACGGTCACGTCGTTGGTTAACGGGCCGGACTCATCGACACCATCGATAAAGTTACGTACAGCCTTAAAACCGTATCTGGGGAAAGCGTGCCACACGGAAGAATCGGAGCATACTGACCGGAGGAAAGGGCTGTTTGAACGTCCTACTTGAAACTCTGTCAGGTCCTGGTATCTGCGCATGAACGGTACTAACAGAACTCTTCGTGAATAAGGCGACGGAACTTGTTCGGGACAACGGTATGTTACGTAACATTGCACTTGCAACTGATAATTTCTACCAAACATATAATAATGAGACACGGATGCACTTGCCACCTGTCAAAACGTACTATTCACCTCAGTGACCCTGATAGAAAAGTTCAACACTTCGGTTTGCCGAATCATCATGGCGTCGTGCGCAAAGGACGATGACCAGTAGCGATGACGTCGTGGACGTCAAAAAAGAAGTCGTAGTAGCGCTGTCAATTCGGTAGTTCTACGCTCCGTCGAGACAGCTACCTTGATGCATGGCGGAGAACGGAGTGCTCATAAATATGTGAAACTGTTGAGTCAGGCTGTCCGTGCTCCGGACTGAGGGGGACAGCGTGATGTCTGATGCAAAAATGTCTTGATCAGAACGTGTGTGCGACGACTGATCCGGAAATACACACTTATCACTCCGGAAGAAAATCGCTAGCAATAGAGAAATCTTCGACATCCAACTTGGGGACGAACACGGGAGCAACTTCATCTGAGGTCGGCAAGAGTGATATTTGAGCCTCCACTGTGTACAGATGGGGATGGTGATACTGTTCTGTATCAAACAGCGGGGGGCTTGCGGGCTGAGTACGCTGTGATGCTCCTTGTTCCGAGAGAAATGGACCTGGGAGTAAGAGCGGCCCACACATCCTGTAGGGCGGTGGACTCTCAGGTGTTAGAGGGGTAAAAACATATCCCATGTCGCTGGATCGTTCACGATTTGTCGGATTGAGGAGGGACTCCTCGATATGGAGTCCCGCTCTACCATCGAAGAAGCCTTTATATAAAACGACATCTGTCGGGGTTGGAAGCTGGAACGGTGTGTCCTGCGCAAACGTTTCAGAGATATGGCATAGGAAATGAACGGCAACATACCTCGTAATCCCCGTCGGAAACAGGTACCCACAGATCATGACCGGCGGAGCGATGGTCATCTAGATCCTCATAGCACCACGATATTCCGCTCGGATAATCCACGACCTCGCTTCTATCCAGTGACAAGACAAACGAGCTTGGTATCCATCCCACGCGATCTCCTTCGAGCCGCATAGCTGCCCACCATCCTGAACGTTCTTGTTTGACGATGGCCAAGACCTCGCCCTTGTGAAATGGCAGGTGGGCTGGGTCCGATGACTCAAAATCATGCAAGCATAGTACGTGAGAAGATCTCTGAGGGCGACTGCATGTGCTCGACGATGTAGCGCTTTGACTGGTGGAAAGAGAAGAACCGGGTGAGGGCCGTGAGGCACTAGACGAGTGCCTCACACACAGAGATGTGTCGGTTGAAATGCGGAGAGCCTTGCGCTGTGTAAACGGTAGTGCGGAGAGCAACTTGAACTCTGCCATTTTCCTATGCTTGAGGCCTGCCAGTGAGGGATTAAACGGGGTGAAGTAATTCAAATCGTGGTGGCTTGCGATGCGCAATTTATCTTTTGGTGACAGTCTTCAATCATCTTCACTTATCCCCATGAACGTGGAGAACTAGATGTCATCAATACACTGGCATCCATCAAAGCAAGAAACGATCTGAGCCATACCGTGACAACTTGTGCGCAACAGTACTGATGCAACTCCCGCGGATCATATCAACGTGGCAACCTGCACTGGCGGTCAGCTTGGTGTGCAGACGACAAGGCCAAAAATATACCGACATTCATTACCGTGTTGGCGTACAGCACTTAAAATACAACGGCAAAGTACAGCAATGTGATCGAAGCAGCTGATGTTAAATCTGCCAGTGGCGTCCACCGGCGGCTCGGTATCGGTCCGGCCCGGATTCAAGAGATAGTATTGCTCAGGCTGTTGCTGTGCGACTCTCGTGACGATGCCTACCCCAACATGGAGTCCCACAAAGGCCAAGGCATGACACATCTAAGCCTCTGAGCGATAAATCAACTTATCTGTCGCTTTGTGCAGGTACAGCTTCGGTGAGTCATCGTGTAGTAGAGACCCAAATGTTGTCGCAATGACTTTTTGGGTGAATCAGACTTTCTGTTCAACGCCTCCGAACAATTCAACAGAAAAGGGAAGCACAGGCCAAGAGTTCTCGCCGTGACATTGCACTTTTATTGGAGAAAGGAAAGATCGAGAGCGCACGCATCAAAGTCGAAGCGAGTATGTCCTCGATCAGATTTCATGTCGCGCTGACGACACTGATGCGACACGCCGCTCTGCCATTTCTTCCTTCAGTCATCAATGAAGATATCAATCTCGAACTCTTGGAGCTTTTGGAGTTGTACTGTGAGCTCCTGATAGCCCGGTTCGGATTGCTCGATCAAAAGTGAGTAACCACGCCGTAAGTACACTGTTGGCGATGTAATTACTCTCACATCTCTCGTAGCACACGCGAGCCTGATCAAGGTATCAAAGAAGGGGTTTGCGCTATTATACATGCCGCGCAGAGAACTGAGGTGAAAGGTAGTCCAAGTCTCCGTTTCCCGTCATCATCTGATCTTTCCGGACGATTTACACCATTCACAAGAGCTCCACGTTCTGCGCGAACTTCTGGTACAAAAGTACGGCCGAGAATTTTCTACCGCTATCACAGAGAACCGTGGAGGCTGTGTGAGCGATCGGGTGAGTATGTTACACGACCCCTCGTAAATCTCTTGACGTGGACTTTGATGCTACTAGGTGGTGAGGAAGCTAGACATCGAAACGCCATCAACGCAGCTAGTTGATGGGTACCTCACGGAGATAAGCAAGGCATACGGAGTCAAGTGGACATCTGTCGACGAAGCCGTCGTTCAAGATGTCGATGATGCAGGAAAACTAGTTAGTATGGCCCCGTCTGTCGCACTCTACTCACATGCGTTTTGCAGGATCAAACACAGACACTAGAATCCCTCCCAGGCTACTCGGAAGAGGAGCCCAGTGCCAGTAAGCTACCTGATCTACCACCGACGGAAGAAGAGGGAGAGAAGGGTCAGAAGGTTGCTAGCCAATCAAACAGCAATGCCACGCCAGCAAAAGAGAATCGCGAGGACGACTTTGAGTCTTTGGCCCGTCGTTTCCAGGAACTGAAAAAACGCTAGCCAAAGTTCGTGGACAGGAAGCAAGTGGTTTTAGTTTGCCGAGAGGAGCCGATCCCCACACACCCAGTGCGCTCACCGCAGAGTTTCACTCTTGTATTTCGTATTCCTCGCTGTTTCAATATACAGTATCACCATCAAGAGTGCATTTCTGTGTTGTGGTAGCAACAAGTCTGTTCGGAGACGGAAGTCCACCGCCGATTAGCCCCACTGGATGTCGTGTTCCTGACAGGATTGCGATCTGCGTGGGAGAGCGTGCGACTATAGGTAGGGCTAAGTAAATCAAGAGGCCGAGTGTCTCGGTTAAATGGTAGCCATACCCGAGGAAACAGCTGTACACTGCATGCATGCGGTACTGTGCAGAAAGCCAGTGATAGAGCGGCCAATGATTAACGTGCAACCCAAGATAATCGATGAGTGTTGACTTATGGAGTTGAAGACTCTAGGACCATGTTTGGGCATGTTTGGGATCGGAAACATGGGCTGGAGGAGATAGAAATCTAGATGCAAGGTTCTCGAATTTGAACGGTTCGGGCCAATGGAAGAGAAGCGATTAGAACACTTGTCCGTGTAATTGGCTGAGGTATGCGCATGCCAGCGGCTCGCAAAGCGTGATGTTAACGGGTTACTTATGAGATGTCCAAGAACGGCAAGAGTGACACCGAGGACCTAGTTGCCGGCGTTGGGTGTTCTAGAGGACTCTGACGGCACGGTGAGCAATAGACCCTGCTACACGCTGCGGTAGGATGGCACAACACGGGGCGAGGTGCTCCGCCGTTATCTAGTAGTCTGCATTTGGATTCGTGGATTGGCGTCGCGACCAAGAAGGTCGTTCGTGCAAGACAAGACAAGACAATCTTGGTAAGCGAGCCAGATATGTCACCGTCGGAGTTGAAGAGACCTCCAAGGCCAACTCTTTACCCGTAGGTAGATCTCATGCGACCATCGGAGATGCGACCAAACCCGACTTGGGGGCAGACGTTCTGTCGAGGACCTCCGTCGTGAATATTGCGAGAGGCATGTCGAAAAACAGTCGTGTAAGAGGCAGAGGTGAGCAGCACTGGGTTCCATGAGAAAAGAAGGGGACTGGGTTCAGCCAGGACGCCGAGCTTAATTCTGAGCAACTCGGTTGTGGAGGGCGAGTCCTCGGGTCTGCAGCTTGTTCATGTTCACGCGGTTGCGGCGGCGAGTGTGAGACGGAGCAATATTCATGTCCGCCGACGTCCCTGTCTACAAATCTCATTTATACACTTTCCACTCACTACTCACCCTTCATGCTGACGGCCAACATGTCCACTCCCTATTCAGACCCACTTTCCGACGACGCCGACAGCGACACCGAGTCAGATCGCTACACAGACATGTCCCTCGACGCCAGTCTCCCCAGCTCACGCACATCCGTCTCCTTTTCCATGCGCTCCGCATCGCCGGCACCCTCCGTCCTCTCCGTCACCAGTTCCATGCGCGATCAGGCCTACCGCCAGGAGTACGGCAGAGGCCTCAACAACTACTCTGATGTATATCGTCTCCCAGCCGACGAGGAAGAATACGAGCGCCTCGGTCCGTCTACCCACCCTTCTTCTCCTCATCTCCTCATCTCGTCAAAGACAAACAGCACACCCTGTTCTGCAAAGTATGGGGAAAATATCCCCCGCCCGTCCCAGAGATCATGGCCGACGATGGCTTCGAAGTAAAGTCTGTCCTCGATCTCGGCTGTGGAAGTGGCAGCTGGTATGTCTGCACCGCCCTCTACCATCAAGACCGTGTATACATCACAGCCCCCAGGATAATGGACGTCGCGAGAGAATTTCCTCACTGTAGTGCCGTAGCCGTTGATCTCGTTCCCATGCAATCACTGTAAGCATCGTGTAGTCTTGTTATATATCCTTTCTTGACCATTTGCAGAACCATGCCCGAAAACTGCAGGTAAGAATACAAACTTCATTTGACACATGCCGGTCACACTCCCTCGATATAGAAGCGAAGTCGATGACATTAATCTCGGTCTCGAGCATTTTTATGGTGATTTCAACGTGGTCCATTGCCAGCTCATCTCGTCGGGGGTAAGCTGTTCTCCGCTCTCTATTGTCCGTAAAAAAAATATACTTGGGTTGTCAGATTCGCGATTACCATAATTTGATCAACCACATAAGCCATGTGCTCCGGCCAGGCGGTCTGATAGACGTGACCGAATTTCCTTTCTATTTCACTGGACCGGACAAACAACCGATCCTCCCTCCTGCTGGATCGTTTCATCCTCCGTGGACAGCCCTCTGGATGTCGTATGCACATCGGGCAGTCAAGGAGCGGGGAGGTGATGCAGACGCGGCTCTGCACCACCACGAATGGATATCCAACCACCCAGCATTCGAAGACGTTGTGTATCGGGACTATTGGGTACCAACTTCTCCCTGGCTCCGTGGTAACGATCCAGAGTCGATTTTTTGGAACGAGGTTGGAACGGTCATGCGGGACGACATCAAGGCGAGTAGCATCCCCGCCATAGATCCACTCTTCTTACCTTTTTCATCAATCTATTTCCGCAGGCTTTTCTAAAATCCGGGCGACCACTTCTACTCGGCCATGGCCTTTCCGAGGAATTTGTTGATGCTATGCAACAGAATGCTTATGCAGAACTCGACGAGGCGGTAGTTCCGCTTTTGGTTCCGTTGTTAAATGTGTACGGCCGCAAGAGGCACTAACCGCCGTCTTCTCAAAAGACGATGTGGGTCTCCTTTGTGATCACATTTTCTCTTGGATTGTTTCGCATTATATCCAATGTATTGTACTTAGAGCATTTGTATGTCTTACTGTGCAAACTACATATGTAATGTAAAATTACTGTGTATAACTATGCAGTCCTGCGTCTGTGTTTTGGTATAGGTACGCCAATGACTGGCAGTGTCCATCATGTACCTCGGGATCATTGAGCGTGTGGATGGCAGGGTGCCTCGCACAGGATTAAGGCAGGTCAGCGATTTTGATGCTGATATGAAACATTGAAACCTTGCTGTCGAATAATTTATCCGTTCAAGTCCCACTCCGGGTTAATACTACAACGAACTCAAACCCGCGGAAAGCCGTACGAAATTCTAGAAGGATTCACTATGTAATATATTGCAAGGATGAATAACTGGCGGTGTGATAAGCGAAAGCTGTGAGAGCGAACCAAATGGCGGTGGCATTTTTCCGGCGGCAGCACCAACTTTATCCGGTCAGGCTTGGGTGAGCGACAGCGACAGGGGAACCGTCCCAGGGAAGTGGACCGCCGGTGAAAGCTCCGGGGCCAGTCAGTGGAAGTTAGAATGGTCGGAGAATGGAATAGTAAGTAGAACCTTCGTTGCAGAACAGACGGACGAACAGAGAAGATTACGCCGCGGAAAGGGGTGCCGCACTTGCTAATTCCACCCGTCACAGTGCATCTATCGAACAAGTGTGTTCCATAGGACCCCACTTGTTCCTCGCTACGCCACAGAACAGAACCTTCAAGATGCTGACTCACCTGACACATACAGATGTCCATTCTTCTTGGTGTATACATCGCAAAGGTCCGTGAAACCTTGAGTCCCGGTGGGAGTCTGGGCTGCTCGTGTCTGGCATCACGAAACTGACTCCTAAATCAGTCACCGTGCGGTCGTAAGACGAAAATTGTTTTCGACCGCTAATGAAACTCTAAAAGAATGATATAGATAAGTGTATGGATCTTGTCGAAAGAACTTGCCTGTGTCGTATGTACATCATGGAGTTCCCAGTCGCATTTAATGCGCGGTCCGGCGACTTGATATCGTGACAACAGCCACAGTATAATTTAATCGGTAAACTGATTGTGCACTGTGGCCGTCACGGTGGGCAACCGTCAAATTTTCTACT
Organism: Pulveroboletus aff. annulatus; assembly: GCA_038094595.1. Taxonomy (NCBI): domain Eukaryota; kingdom Fungi; phylum Basidiomycota; class Agaricomycetes; order Boletales; family Boletaceae; genus Pulveroboletus; species Pulveroboletus aff. annulatus. Next base: position 124,654 of record JBBPTX010000019.1, on the reverse strand, counting down.
AGCCATTGATTGGTAGGCTGCAATCGAGCTACTCACAGCCGAGGGCCTGTAAAGTATAAGCGCGGTTGTGAGTAGTGTGACTTCCCATCAACCTTACGGTAACACGAGGCACCTGAAAGTAGTCAGTCTCTGCTCGACCTGCCTGTAGATCGACGAACCAAAATGATTCTACATGGGCTCATAAACAGTAGCTGCCTGGCGAACACGGAGGCAATCTGTGCGGTTCATTGTGCCAGATTTGTGACAACTAGCAGTACGCGGTGTGGCAGCAGGCCTTTATTAGGCAAACGTGAGCGAACTTCATGCGCCATGTTGATCCTACACACAATCAAAGATGGGCCGAAGCTGCCGATTCCTCATTTACCGGTGATTGAGCACCGCGCTCATGGACGTTGACAGGTGCGACGGCGATCGAACCCAATACTAGTGCCGGTGAACGTTTGAATCTCTAGTACATACAATGTAGCTTGAGTACGACCAAACAAGTGTCAACAATCGACTGTCACGGCTGCTGAGCGCAACGTCGAGCTTAAGTCGTTCAGCATCGTCTGCCATGGCCTTCGTGTCCAAAAAAGAAGAGGAGACCGGACTTAGCTCCTACTACAACAACAAAACCACAATCATCCAGGAGGCCCGCGTCTTCAATGACTCGCCCATCAGCCCGCGAAAGTGTAGGGCCCTGCTCACCAGGATCGTTCATCTGTTGTATATTGGCGAGACATTTAGCTCGCAGGAGGCCACTACGCTGTTTTTTGGCACCACCAAGTTGTTTCAGCACAAAGACGTAAGTCGAGTGACTTGCGCCGGCGAGGGAACGTTAACCATATGCTCAACAGAGCGCGTTGAGACAAATGGTATATCTTGCGATCAAGGAACTCGCCACCACAGCAGAAGATGTGATCATGGTTACGAGCAGTATCATGAAGGACATGCAACCAAATTCGGAGGTTATTTACAGACCGAACTCAATCCGTGCATTGTGCCGAATCATTGATGTAAGATGCTAGCGTCTTGATATCATGGCAGTTGACCAAACCTCTGTAGCCTTCCATGGCACAAGGTGTCGAGCGTTTCTTCAAGGCCGCTATTGTCGATCGAACCCCATCTATATCGTCTGCTGCATTGGTCTCCTCCTACCATCTCTTCCCCAATGCAAAAGACGTCGTGAAACGATGGGTCAATGAAGCTCAGGAAGCAGTTAATGCAAAGTCATCTCCTTCTCTATTTAGTGGTTCTTCTGGTGGTTACTTGAATTTTGGATCCTCGAGCTCTTCGAATAGCGGATACCAGCCTATACCGTCAACTAGCTATATCACGCAGTATCATGCCCTTGGTTTGCTCTACCTCATACGCCAACAAGATAGGATGGCGGTCACCAAGATGATTCAACAGCTTGGTGGCGGCAAATCTGGCGCTGGCACGACATTGAAGAACTCGATGGCCTTGTGCATGTTGATACGGTATGCTGCAAAGGTCATGGAGGAAGACCCGAAGTACGTTGATAGTCTTGAAGAACGCGAGTCCTGATCTCATCATCATCCAAGCATACAAAGGCAAATTCTTGATCTACTTGATGGTTGGCTACGACACAAGAGCGACATGGTGAACTTTGAGGCTGCCCGTGCCATCTGTGAAATGAAACATGTAGCTGCTGCTCAGCTAACGAAACCCATCGCAGGTTTGCTTTTCTCCGTTTTGACATCACAACTTTATTTCTCAATGCGCTCCGTAGTCTTACAACTGTTCCTTTCGTCCCCCAAGCCGGTTTTAAAGTTTGCTGCAACTCGCACCCTTGCTGCGCTTGCCTTATCGCACCCGACGAGCGTTGCTGCTTGTAATGTGGACCTTGAAAATCTCATTGCTGATCCCAACAGGAGCGTTGCCACGTATGCCATCACTACTCTTCTCAAGGTACGTCATACCCGTTCGTCGGTATGTATAGTGCTCAGGTTTTCTAGACCGGAAACGAAGCTTCGGTGGATCGCCTTATGAAACAAATTACAGGTTTTATGTCGGAGATCAGCGACGAGTTCAAAGTTATCGTCGTCGATGCCATCCGTTCCCTCTCTCTCAAATTTCCTTCCAAGCACGTGTCAATGCTTGCCTTTTTGTCAGGCGTCCTGCGCGACGAGGGTGGATACGAGTTCAAACGGGCTGTGGTGGAAGCCATATTTGATATGATCAAGTTCATTACAGACTGCAAGGAACAGGCGCTTTCACACTTGTGCGAATTTATCGAAGACTGCGAATTTACGAAACTCTCTGTCCGTGTCCTTCATTTGCTCGGCATCGAGGGACCGAAGGCTCCTCAACCTACAAAGTACATTCGGTATATTTACAATCGTGTGGTGCTGGAAAATGCGACTGTTCGTGCCGCTGCTGTGTCAAGTCTCGCCAAATTTGGTGTCAATGCTATTGATGCTGGTCTCCGCCGTAGTGTTGGTGTTTTGCTCAGCAGGTGGGTTGTTGTGATCGTTGATCGAGTACTGCTCATATCCCGTATAAGGTGCCTAGATGATGTTGACGACGAGGTCCGCGACCGTGCAGCCATGTATGTGAGGATCTTCAAGGAGAAGCCACTTGCAGATGCATACATGAAAGAAGGCAAGTCTGTTCTCTGTATATCAAAGCACGATTTACGACGGCTGTTGTCTACAGAATCGGTGTTTTCTCTGGCTGCATTGGAGTCAAAACTGGTTGCCTACGTCAACGATCCTGCTGCCGCCACCCAACCATTTGACTCGTCGACCATACCAAAGATTAGCCGCGCCCAGTTGGCAGCGGAATCGAGCCGTAAGGACACGTCATTCTGTACGAAAGTAGTTGACGTTCTAAAATGTCTCAAGGTCCGAGCGCATTGGATACGATCGCTGTACCCACCAGAACCAATGCGACACCCCCACCACCGACTGCCGCGGAGACGCAGTCCACCTATGCGCAACAGTTGGTCGAGGTTGCTGAATTGGCCGATTACGGCCCAGTTCTCAATAGCAACACCAAATCGGCGCAGCTAACCGAGACAGAAACTGAATACCAAGTGACGTGTGTGAAGCACATATTCAAAGAGCATATTGTGTTTCAGGTGCGGAGCAAACGTGACGAACAATTGGATAATCCTGACTGTGGTCCAGTTCAATGTCTCGAATACCCTTCCGGACACGGTTCTGGAGCAGGTGTCTGTGATCATGCAGCCCCAAACGGAGTCGGGATTGACAGAAGACTTTATCCTTACTGTTCCAACGCTCACGTCAGCAACTTCGCCAAGTATTGTCTACGTCTCCTTTACGCGAGACTCGCCGGAAGAATACGTCACGGGATCGTTCCAATGCGCCCTCAAGTTTATCAGTAAAGAGCTTGATCCCTCAACAGGGGAACCCGAGGAAGATGGATACGAAGACGAGTACCAACTAGAAGAAGTGGAACTTGCTGCGGCTGGGGACTACATAATACCGAGTTATTCTTCGTTCTCGTCGGAGTGGGATCGACTGGGCTCGGGCGCCACTGCAACTGAGACATTCTCCCTCACTGCCATGGAAAGCATCAAAGGTGCGCCGAACTAGTTCCTTGATGAGGCGTGAACGGTCGCTGACGATCCCATTTGTGGTATGCGCGCATTCGCATGGTTACGTTACTCTCACTGCATCTCACAGCTGCTTGCGACTCGATCATTGAGATTCTTAACATGGAACCGCTGGGAGGCACCGAGACACCAACTTCCCCATCGGTGCACACACTCCAACTGTCTGGACTGGTCACGGGTGGGGGTGGAAAGGTGCTTGCTAGATGCCGAATGACGTTCTCAAAGGGACAAGGAGTGACTCTGGAGCTGGGTGTCCGTGCGGAACAGGAGAGCGCGTGCGCCCTCGTGGTGTCTGCGATCAGTGGTTGAGCTCTTGTTGTTGGAGATGGGGCTGTTGTAGACTGATGCGCCGGCGATGTGTATTCTCATGGTCGCACGACTGCCCGGATGCAATCTTTACTGAGACATTCCGACCGGGGGACCATGAGTAAAACACCGACACAAGCCTGCCTCTTATAAACTAGACGATGGCTTTTCAGAGTCGTTCTCCGCCCGAGCTGTACGACCGGGAACGTGTCCCATCAAGAGAACGTGTCTGCTCAACGTTGATCCGTTGAGCGCAAAGTACCTTAGCCGTGGCGGTGACAAAGCCGGCCGCGCCCAAATACAGGCCGACCGCGGCAAGCTCAGCATCGTCGGTCATGCCAGCCCCGCCGTTGCCCACTCCCAAGGTCATCCATGTCAATACCAGAGGTGCTGTCATTCTGGCAGAAGAGTCGCCCGAAGTATGTCTTGTCTCCATACTTCCACTTCGCTTTGCTGATACCATCAAAGACGCGCGACAGTAGAGGCATATACCTTCCAAACTACATCGAACCCGTTTCTCATATCGCCGTCGACGTGCGTCTTTTTTGTTTGTACCGTGAGCCCCGTTGATGTCATGTCTAGATCGGTGGCTCCCTTGCCAAGGTCGTCTATTTCACTCGTTCTCCCGAGGAACTTCCGTCACCGTCCATTGCTGCGACGCAGGGCAGTTCTTCTGAACCGAGCAGCTTTTCCACCTCGAGAGCAGGTTCGCCATCCTCGAGTTCGGCGTGGTCACCGCCACCCATCCCACCAAGTTCGTCTCATACACGTAACGGCGCCCTTACCCCACTCGTGCTCGAATCGCATGGCAATGGCCACCACGACACCCTTGACACCGACCTGCTGCGCTCCACGATCCTCCAACGCACAACCCGAGTCCATCACATCCCTGGTGGCTCCATCAACTTTGAGCGTTTCGAGACCTCCAATATATCGGGCCTCGTCACGTTCATTTCCGACCTCATCAGTCGCTCTGCCACCGCCAATGGCGTCTCCATCGAGGAGATGCGGCGGGGCGTCAAGATCATGGCCACCGGGGGCGGGGCGCACAAGTTTGGGGAGCTGTTTGAGGAGGCGTTGTCTGTCGAAGTTCGACGCGAGGATGAGATGGAATGCTTGATCGAGGGGATGAAGTTCATGGCCATGATCCCAGAAGAGGTATACTACTTCTCTGATGAGGTCATCTCGGAATTCTCCCACCCAGGTACCACCAAAGGAACAGTGAATGCCGGTGGGAGAGATGGTGTGGCGTCCTCGACGTCCGCTGATCAATCTGCCATGGAACGACCGTCGCCCAACCCACCCAAGTACGCGATCATGTTTGAGAGCGAAGAACCTTCGGCGCATTTGCCATGTTTACTGGTCAACATCGGATCAGGGGTGTCTATTATCAAGGTTGATGCTGATGGCACGTTTGAGCGTGTGAGCGGCACGAGTTTGGGCGGCGGTACCTTGTGGGGTTTGTTAAGCCTACTCACCCCTGCCCGAACGTTTGATGGTGAGCCCAGGTTTACGATGCCCGTTTATCGACCGACTCACATCTATCTCGACAGAGATGTTGGCCCTGTCTGAAAAGGGCGACAATGCAACGGTAGACATGCTTGTTGGCGACATTTACGGGACGGATTACACCAAGCTTGGACTGAAATCGACGACAATCGCGAGTTCGTTTGGTAAAGTGTTCAAGCATAGCGGGAAGGGCAAGGAGGGTGGTGAACGGGGAACGTTCAAGGCAGAAGACATCAGCAGAAGCCTGCTTTATGCAGTGTCGAATAACATTGGACAGATTGCGTGTGTGGTGGCTGTTCTCGGACTTTGCTCGAGTGTCTCTGATGGGTGTTATCTAGATACATGAACGCGGAGAAATATGGCTTGGACAGGATCTACTTTGGGGGTTGCTTTATTCGCGGTGAGTTTTAGTGACCGCGGTGTACCAACACTCATGTCGTTGTAGGGCACGCAACTACGATTACTACCCTATCCTATGCCATACGATTTTGGAGCAAGGGTAAGAAGCGCGCACTCTTTTTGAGACATGAGGGTTTCTTGTGTGTACCTCTCTTGGCACTCTTGGTGTTTCTCATGTTCACGTCGATGCAGGGGCGCGATCGGCGCATGGATTAAGAACATTGACACGGAGGAAATCCAAGGGGGGTCACCGGACGTGACTTATTAATGGCTTTGGTGGGTTACAGCACGTTGGACTTGCGATTGATCATTCTCACATGTTTGTTTGTGTTGCGCACTGCGCAGAGGTGGACCTTCCATGAGGTGACCTTATGGAGATGGATTTCCCATCACCACTATAAATACCCGATACAACTCTCACCGCCATGCACGGATGGCTGGAGACACTTTACTCATAATATGTGGCATGGGGAAGGCGCTGTGCTTAGCATATTAGCCTTGTCATGGGTAGTTACGTGATGTAGACATTCATGGATTCCTGTCTTGTACAATGTCCTGATCCATGAACGAGGCTCGTCATCATGTCTGTGCTGTCAAGGCGTAGCGCGACCCTCTCTACAGCCGCCGTGATCAAGCAGTGTCTGCAAGCTGTGCCAAGGCAATCAAATGAAATCTGGCCCGGCTCAAAGAACAGAGAACACGGACATGAGCGAGCATGCTGGGGACGCACACGATGGTGACGCTTTGCCGAGCTTGTGGCATCCAGTTCTGGAACTGCCAGCGGGTAGTCAACCAAATGAAATGAAGTTTAACATCAGATAGGTACGATGATGTAATCACTATACAACCACGTGCGGCTATTTCAAGAATGAAAAAAACACATGAGCCGTGGTTTTACAGGGTCGGACGATGGGTTACCAGCGACGAGGAGGCGTCGTGTATGGTAGGGTGTATCGGCGAGCAAGGAGGGGACATGGGATGAGCCGGGCTCGGTTGCATAGTAGGCGTGTGAATATGGAATGAGTTAGCACAGAGTTGTTTAAAAAAGGTGCCGATATGGAATATTGCCAGAGCTCGATATACTGAGCCTTTGTCATGTCGCATTGACTTTGCTCTTCTCCTTTTGACCACTTCATGGACCACTCTCTCATGCCGTCCCCGCCGCTCTCTGCCAAAAGGTCGCTCCATCACAGGTCTGTCCCATCCCCGTCCCCCTACACGCTCTACGATGGCGACGACGACAGACGGTCTGTCGAGGAAAAGCCATCTGGTAGGAGGTCTGACAGGCACCACGACACCGACACCACCGACAAGGCCATATCCAAGAAGCCTCGTCATCGCCACAGTCCCGTGCAGCTGGCTGCCCTCAACGAGCTCTTTGACAAGAATGAGCACCCCAGCTTGGAGGAGCGCACGGAGCTCGCTGAGAGGCTTGGAATGTAAGTTTCCCGTTTAGGCAATATCTGCTGTCTTATCAATTTCCCTTGTGTGATGCCGACATGCGTCGTTACCATCGCTTCAGGGAGACCAAGACAGTCAATGCGTGGTTTCAGAACAAGCGGGCATCCACCAAGAAGCGAAACAAGACAGTCCCGCCAGATCAACTCGATCCCCTCCCCGACAAACCCTCGAAGCACCTCCCTTCCATAGCGAACCTCCTTAATTCCACCACCACCACCACCACCACGGCACAGCTCCCGCCACAGTCGTCACACTCCCGCCCGCATACCTCTGCTGCGCGCAGATCCAGACATAGGGATCTCCATCTCAACGACCACTTTGACCCTCTCGCCAGTGTATCTCGCTCCCAAAATAACGTTCAAGAAGCAGCTCTCGAGGGCTCATTCTTCGCTGGTCCATCCGAGTTCTTTCCACAGGAACGCTTCATATTGTCCCACCATCGTGGGCGTGATCCCGAATATCGGGCTGTGCATCAATTACATAATGCCGACCCAGACCATATACATCCTGATACGGATAGCCGTTTCGTGTCCGAGAACGATCCTCTGCCGTCCCGAAAGGGTCGTAACGACGTAGCAAGAATGCGCACCTCGCCAGAACAGGCAGAGGAGCTGCGCCGTGCGTATGCCCTCAATGACCACCCCACCCGCGAACAGAGACAACAACTGGCGGACAAGATTGGCATGTATGTCATTCCACAAACCTTGTTCCGCGTGGTTGATCACTCCCTTCCAGGCGCTTGCAAAGTGTCACAAACTGGTTCCAGAACCAACGCAGCCAAGCAAAGAAGCACAGGGAAGAATCTTCTTCTGTCCCAGATGTTTCTGCACGACAAACATCGGGTAGTGCGGATGGTCTGCAGACGTCACGCATGCATCCCTCTCTTCCACCTCGATCTCACCACCCTTCCCTTGTGATCCCCGAGCGTGCCCTGCCGAAACTTCCCCCCGCCGCGATGGATGATCGCCGTGAGGTTTCCCGGAGTAGAATGTCACTACCTCCGTTGACCTCCCGAATGTCTTCTCCGCGAATACGGAGAGGGATGCTACCCTATGCTAGGGATTCGAAAGACCTTCACACCGATGAAGGTAGACACTACGATAACAGCAGTGAGAGTGTCAGGACCGAGGATGGCCTTTCTCGGCCTCGTCGGTCGCGTCCCGAGCCACACCAACTCGATGGACTCAAGAGACTTCTCCACCGGACGTTGACACCCTCGATAGAAGAGCGGAGTGCGTTGGCGCTGGAGATTGGCATGTGAGTGTATACCTCAGTAACGATATCCGCTTATGTCGCTGATTATCCCCTAGGGATATCGGCAAGGTAACCAACTGGTTCCGCAACATTCGTCAGAACGCTCGAAAGCGTGGGAAACGCCCAAGAGTTTCTGCTGCAAGTAGCAATGATCACGACGTCTCGTCGGGATCTTCCGTATATGATGACGATGACACCATGGACCTCGTCTACGAGGACATTGATCAGGAAATGGATGATCGGAGCGAGGAGGAATATCAGGAGGCTGTGACCCCCTTTACCGATGTATCATCATCACCGCCTCCAAACAAGCGACCAAGGTCGCAACTTCCTCTCGATGATCCCATGGACGTCGGCCTCGTCGAGCCATCCGCCTTCCAAGAACTGAGAAAGGTCGCTGGAGTGACCCCAGTTGGTGGTCCTAGTGACTACGACCTTGGGATGAACACCGTGACGTATTCTGGTGTGAAAATCGAGGATGCCCTTTTACTGCTGAGTTTCCATCAGCACATTGTTCACTAGCCGTCTAGGTGTGTCATCGGTCTTCATTTACGTTCTGGGCGCTCAGCTGACATGCAGAATTAGCCCCTGATGTGCTTGCTTTGGTTCCGTGTACCACCACCCGTCGACCTCTCTTGTGACGTTTTCACCCCCTAAACCTGCACGTCGCCATGTTTCTGTAGTCCTGTGGCATATTCATTATTATTGGCTAATTGTTTGCTATTTATTCTATCCGGCCTTTGACCGCATTTCGTACCAACAGTTGCAGTAGTATCCCATTTTCGCTCGCATCCTACAGAAACATCTGTGTTACTTAGTGTTTTGCCTAGCTAGATAAATCATCTTGGGATTACAGTCTTAAACAATGCATATGCAATGAAAATTTAAATACGCCATCTAGCACGACTATACTGAATTGCGTCTTGCACTCCTTCCCTTTCTTGCAGCTTTGCTCTTCTCTGCGTTTGGACCGTCGATGGTCAGACTGGGGAGTTTCCCTTCTTCCTCCCAACGGTCCAAAATCTCGACCGTCGCCCGATACCCCTTCTTCTCGATCTCGTCATACTTGCCAAACTGGAGGGTGCCATACTGTAATTCGTCGACGGTCCATCAAATCCGCTTCTCGAGTAGATGCCCACTTACCTCCTGGACGGGCATCTGCATATACAAACATCCACGCGTCACCTTGGCTTCTTCGAGCGTCCGGACACTCGACACACTGATCACGGCAGAACCCGATCAGACCTCCGCGGAACGAGAACGAAACGGAAACCCAACTATGCCAATCGACTCTGTATCTCGGGTATCGCCGGTATATTGCGCACGTTTGAAAACGGATTCCATCTGTTCAAGACGAGCCACCATCCGGACAAGGAATCGCCAAAGTTCCGCGGAGAGTTGTCGTCCGTCTTTTAGGTCGAGTGGATGAGCAACCATGCAATTTGGGGGGTTCAAATAAACTTACGGAACCGACGTCTGCTGCAATGACGACACTCGCTCCCATGGAGAACATGGTCGATACCTGAGAAACGTTCGTCCAGTGTCCAGATCAACTTGTACCGCTACTCACAGGCAAGTTGTCAACTGGCAGCGAATTCAAATCAGCTCAGTTCAGGAGAAATAATTGAAAACGTACGATAACCGCCATCGACAAGCATGCTGCCATTGTCACACAGTGGGGGTAACAAGCCGGCCAAAGTCATGGATGCACCTAAACCGATGGCATAAGCAATAGCATGATGAAGCGGCGTGACGTACGGATAAATCTCCAGGCATAACCAGTCTCGTGTATCTCCATACGTGACGTGATGATGTTAGTCGTATTGCAATAATATGGAAGCCACATGTCTTCAATGTGAAGATCGTAGAAAGCCTATGATCAATCACTCAATACAGCTCTGCAGAGTAGCGTGACGAGCTACCTTGTAGATGGCACGATTAAACTCATGTCCCTGTTCGAAAGATTATCAAGGGTGGGTCCATGGAATGGAGACACTTGCCGTCGTATACGCTACTAACGGGTAAGTGACATCGGAGAGCACCCTCCAAACATTACTCATTCGACTGCTAAACTGTTTTGCCCGACTGGCACTCATAATTATGTCACAGTCGCGCGCATATAACCCTGCAATGAAAGATCCAATACTTGTTCCGGCAATGTAGTCGATGGGAATGCCTCGTTCCTCCAAAGCACGGATAACACCCTGAAGCACGAGGAGACGTCGGATTAAGTATCTCCATGGAGATGATAAAAGGACCACGCACGATATGTGACAGTCCACGGGCGCCACCACCCCCAAGCACAACTCCGACTGATTTGCCACAGAGTCTCCGGGCTAGACGCGAAAAGTCATTGACCATGGGCTGCCGTTGAGGACGTGCATGTGCTCGCACTCTTCTGTACTTCTGAATACCACTTTGCACTTTATCTTTGAGGTTTTTGAACGCAACCACCGCTTGAGGGTCTTGCGGAGGTGATACCTTTGCCAGAGGCAAGACAAGGCCCTAATTTTCGAATTACTGATACGTTGCTGCGTTTGGAAACATGGAACCCACCGGCAACTCAACATGCGTGTGTTGATGAACCCACGGTCGATTCTATGGAGAACGTTACGTGACAGGATTTGGGCTAGACTTGATGGTACTAACCTTGAGCCACTCCCTTGTCGACCCGGGTGCGACTGATCGTTCAGGATGGAGTAACACAAGTTCCTTCCGAGCAGTCGTCTTCATGGAGAGTAAGAGACGTTCATATTCCCCGATGCTCGGGTCATCCCCCATACCAACAACCATAACGAAATCCGCCTAAAAGGATTTAGCGATGGAATTCGAACCAGTAGATCGTCCTTACCTGTCGGATGCAAGTTTGCGTCCAAGGGCTATTGACTGGTGAGTCGGCAACGTAGAGTACAGTGCGATATCTCTGTTCTTGATCGGCTAACCACGCCGCAGCCTTCAATTTCCCCATTCGGGAGAAAGTATGTCGTCCGAGGTGTCCCGAAACGGAAGCTTGATTGAGATACGATGTCCTTGCACCCATCTCTTCCAACGCCGCCTTGAGCTTTCGAGCAAATGTGTCTACAGGCACATGTCGTGACACTGGAAGAATGGCTACGGTCTTGAGATTTGTGTTATTCCGGCCTAGCTCTATCGCCGTATTTGGACGATGGACATTCGAGGATGCGTCCACTTCATCGCGTACCCGGGAAGCAATGGTGCGGAGAAGCCTGAGAATTTAATTAGCGCCTTTCATGTGACTGGCGAATCTCGACTCATACTGTGCGGTCGTGCGGGGATTACTAGTGGGGATAGGTCGTAACTGCGACTTCTGAATAAAACAATTAACTTACCGAGAAGAGATGGCATTAAAAAGAGTTTGCGGCATACGGATTAGTTCCGAATCGCGTATAGCATGCAACGTTGTTCGGCGTGGTGAATTGGTGATCACGTCCAGCTCCCCAACCGTGTCTCCTTGACCATACTCGCCAGTAATTGTTACTTTACCATTCTCTCCTTCGGCTATGGAACGCAATCTCCCATTGATGACAATGTAGAAGCTGTCACTGACGTCCTGTGGCCTCCAAAGGACCTGACTGGCACTGACTTGCATCCAGTCCAACGAGGCATCAATTTGCAGAACTGCAACGAGGTGAGGTGATATTCTCTGACATCGGTCACGAATCCGCATACCAAGTGGAGACAGCAACGAGATCAGCCTCTTCGCGAGCGTCAGCTGGACGATAGGTCGCTTCTCCAACAACCGTTCCAAAGCCTTGGCAGGCAAAAACCCGACGTATGTATCTGTCTTGGCCTGGATGTCGACATAAGAAGGCGTATTGCATAGCGAAGCTGGTGCAGCTTTAGTGGAAAGTCTGGAAGTAGGAGGTTTCACACACCCAGATACCCTGCGATGCCTCCTGGCTTTACGGTGAAAAGAAGTTTGTGGGCCTCCCGTCTGCCGGTATCGACCTTCAAATTATCATACGTGGATATCGAGTCTGTGTCGGAACATGAAGCTTTGGGTTGCGAAGCTGGTGGAGCAGGACGTTGGGTGTCTGTTGGAAGGAGTATGTCTAGGAATCCTTCGACGACATAGTATAGACCTGTCTTGACTGTCAATCTCGGCATACCTTCATTGAAAAAAACACGGACCTGTGTTGCGTTCACCCGTCTTCACGAGGGTGGCACCTGCAGAGAAGAACAGAATTTCTACTTCGTTGTCCAAGCCACTCAGATGGCCAGTGGCATTCGAAGAACTCCCAGTGACACTAGATGTGTTGTCATCCCCGGCATCCAGAAGAGAGAGGGACCCAAAGGGAGAGGTGAACGTTCCCTGTGGCGCCTTTGATTCTTCAAAAGGCGGAAAAGCCGGGGAAGCTTCGACAGACTCTACTCCACTTATAGGGGGTTGCAACAGTCCAATGGATTTAGCAATGCAGGACATAACTTCTGAGCGAAGATCGAACTCGTCTCCTGGAGGACGGGTGGTGATTGAGATATTCTTAAAGGTGGCGATACGGGGAGTATTCAAGATGCTGAAAGTACGAGAGTAAGATCTGTAGCCGTCACCGCCCTGGCCAGTCGAAGTCAAAAGGTCACCAGCTTGAACTTGCTGTCGCGGTCGGAGTGGGAAAGGGCGCATAGGGACGGGTCCTATAGGGCTTTCTGCGAGCCTTTCTCTCGAACTGACCGCGCTGGAAGTACTGTTGATTTTTCCAGAAGAAAATATGTACGGCGAGGGCTCATGACTGAAATAGTCACTTTCTGGATCGGTTTCTTGGACTGCAACATCATCGAAGCGTTGGCGCAAAGATCGCAGTCCACCACCTTCATAGAACGAGTCGGGTAACGGATGACATGCAATTTCGTTGATTGCCTTCTCAGTGCGGAGAACTTCCGTTGTCAACCCCAGGTATTCGTGGGCCGCATTGAAGGTTACTCGCGAGAATCTTGTTAAAATCACTTTTTGCAAAAACGTTATCTCGGAGTGGAATACTTGATTGGCATTGCTTACCTTGAACGATGTGACCTGTCGCTTTTGGAAACTTTTTGGTCACTCTCCGGAATGCTTCAGCTGGGATAACTGCAAGTGTACTATCTTCCGTCGCCCGTCCAACAATGCCGTGATGAAGAGACTGCTGAATTGAATCTGATCGCGGAGGCGATGGAGCGTTTGAAAGACTGTGCGGTCGTCTAGCTTCGGTCATGCCTGGAATCGACCCTATCGGATGAGCGGTGGAGCCTGAGGACGAGACCGATCTCGCACGGTGGCGAGAGAGAGGAGTGGGAGAAGATTGCTCTGATTCGAGATCAAAGTGCGATACGTCTGTGTTTATTCGTGCGACATCCTTTCGCGAGTGTAGAGTGTGGTTCGCAGATGGTATATATCGCGGGTCCTCCTGCCAGGTCAACTTGATCTCGTCCGTAAACAAGCTGAGGATGCTGAAAAGGCTGGATAGCGTCCCACCACTTCCAACTTCGTTAATGAGTTGATATCCATTCATATCTTCGTCGTCCCAAGAACAGTTCTGTAGTGGTGTCTGGCAAGTTCGTGCGAATACTTGGACAGTCCCATCTATGACACAGTAGAAATTCCTATCTTGATCAAGCGAGATGCTATCTCCTGCAATGAGACGCCTGGTTTGTAGATGCCTTGCTAATTCGTGGAAAACCTGTGATATGTTGGATGGGCGGAACCAACCAGAACGAGGTAATGCTCACTGGTTTTTCCAGAAAACCAAAGACGCGCACGGCTTGTAAAAAGTCGTCCAAGTAATTATGGAACGATGGCGGTGGTTCTGCGGTATTGACATCTGGATGGAGGGCGTCTACATCTGGCTTCACGAGTGGTGGTTCTTTGAGCTGCGAGTAAGTATTGAGATATCGCAGTCGAATCCAGTAGTTCAAAGCGACCGCAGACGCGACGAATAAGAATGCAAAAGACCAAAAGTTGAGCTGGGATGGGGGTGGGATCAAAATCTGACCCATACGCAACCATGAACATGCTGACCGTCAGCGTCATGGAGTATGAAAGCACGAAGTAAATCAACCGGGGAACCGAGATGGTTGCAAAGGCGACAAGCGACTTGACCCACGAAAGCACCCATACTACATGGTGTTTGGTCGATTCTTTTACATTGGAGGCATCAGAGCGAAAGACGTACAAGTTACCCAGAACAACGCCGATAGTAGGGAGAGAAGAGGGTGTCTATCATCGTACTCTGGAGGGGGGACTGATGTAACCATCGTGGTCGTGGTCCAACGTCCTCGAGGCGACCTGGCAAATGGCCGTTGGAATCCTTACATGTCTCCCTTGGCCGACCTTGTAACAGGTGGCTGTGCTACATAGTGTCGCTCTAGTACTACCTGCAATGGCAGCGACCTCGGCGCCGTCTTCTGCAGATTTGCAGACAACGTCAGGCGCCGAACCCGACAATGAACAGACATTGGATATCCAAGTGCTAAAAGACGGTGCCAAAAAGGCGTTGGTGAATGCTCTCAATTCAGCAAGTTTCTCTACATGTCGTGACTGTACCCATGCTCACAGATCATCTCAGGTAAATGGTGCAAAGACACTTGTACTTGATTCGGCTCTTTCTGGACCTTTGGGGCTTGTCACAGAAGTTGCGCTCCTAAAGGTATTTCTCGTCCGGAACACCCCTCGTGTCAATGTTGATCGGCCAACAGAACCATGGCGTCGACAAAATGTTCTGGCTTGAACCTGGTCCCCTGACCTCAACGACGACGAATGTGATTTATCTCTGCAGACCTCTTATTAAATACGTGAAAATAATCGCAGGTTAGTGACGTCCACTTCCGTACGTTATGTCTGCCAACAAAATGTCAGACCAGATCAAGAGGTCTGCCAAGGAATCCCACAAGTATAGATACGCGCTGTTTCTCGTCCCCCGGACTTCGACCCTTGTTTCTCGCATACTGGAAGAGGAGGGTGTACTTGGCGACGTGACTATTTCGTCATACAACCTGCAGTTTATACCTATTGAGGAAGATGTCATTTCACTTGAATACGACAATGCATTCAAGGAGTTGTGGGTGGTCAGTATGTTCATGTTAATCGTGCGAGATGGCGCTTTCATTCTCTTCACAGGATGGTGATGAGACCGTCATTTACAATTCGGCGCTGGCCTTGGATACACTACAGCATACATTCAGTCACTTCCCTCGTGTTATTGGAAAGGGTGATTATGCATCGGTAATGATGTTGATAATTAATCCATAGTGGCTTGACTAATTCTCGAGACAGAAACTTGCTACGCTGTTGACTAAACCTCTTCCCGAACAGATCGTGTCCTCTGCCAATTCTCTGAATCCTTCGGCGCCATTTGACTCTTTGATCATTTTGGATCGACATGTTGATATGATCACACCATTATTAACGCAGCTAACGTACCAGGGTCTCATTGACGAATTAATCGGCATCAACCATTGTGAGTGTCTTTGCGTGTAGTGGTGTAATTCTCTTACATTTTCTTAGCTCAGGTTGAACTTCCTTTGAGTATTTTGAGTCCACCACCTGCGCCAGATTCGGCTAATCCGAGCACCTCCCAACTACCCACAACCATCATACCAGTCACGAACGAGAAGACGAAGAAACACCTCTTAACTGCAACAACTGATCCTTTGTTTGGAGAGCTGCGGGACTTGAACTTCTCTTCTGTCGGCAGACGACTGAATCGTATCGCACATCGGATTGACGAGGACTACAAGGTGAGCTGTCTACCTTTTGGGATGGTAAAGTGCCACCTCATGCGCCACTTAGGCTCGCTTGCAGGCCAAGACGGTAGCACAACTTCGTGATTTCGTTGGCAAACTTGGTGGGCTCAAGTCTGAACATGAGGCACTGAGACTACGTGCGCGATTTCAAGCATTGTATCACCTCTGCTCCTGATGCCATAACTCAGATACTGGTCTGTCGGAGTTGCTGGTCCCGCAGACACGTACGGAGCTGTTCAACAAATCTCTGGAAATACAACAGAGTATGCGGTTTGACAGTAGACCCATCTATGTGGCTGACTTTTGTGTTCTTGACCTGTAAAGACCTTCTTGCTTCGTACGGGACGACGG
Source organism: Pulveroboletus aff. annulatus (assembly GCA_038094595.1). NCBI lineage: Eukaryota > Fungi > Basidiomycota > Agaricomycetes > Boletales > Boletaceae > Pulveroboletus > Pulveroboletus aff. annulatus. Next base: position 108,060 of record JBBPTX010000019.1, on the reverse strand, counting down.
CACAGATCAATACCATCGAAGAGATGATCGCTCAAGGCGCTGATATGCCGACTGTTGCTAGACTTCTTTGTCTCGCTAGCATAACCATGGGTGGCATCAAGATTCGTCTGCTGGAGAACGTAAAGAAAGAGTTTCTTCAGGCACGACCATGCTTGATCCATCATCTCCGTTTACTGATTTTTTTAATCCTTATAAAGGCTTACGGATATCATTTACTACCACTTTTGCTTTCCTTGTCCGCTCCTCCCCTTTCTCTGCTGCTACCAAACCCACATCCCCCATCGACACCTGCGCCGAACAAGCTACCGTTTACGACTGTGCGCAAATCATTGCGACTCCTGATCGATGACAACCCAGAGGCGCTTGAAGAGCTCGAAAATGACATCAGTTATGTATACTCTGGCTATGCGCCAATCAGCGTTCGGCTAGTCCAATGTGTTGCGCAAAAGAGTGGTGTGATCAGTAACCCTGCTGAGAAGGCTAACATGGACGGGGACGGAAAGGGGAAGAGTTCCACATCCAAGAAACTCTTCGCGCACCCTATCGTGGGCTGGAAAGGTTTTGAAGATGTACTGTCTGGTATTCCAGGCAAGACCTTTGACATCGTGCAGAAGCTGCCCAGCGGTACGGGCTCGGTTACGCCGTCCATATCGTCACTACGTGAGTTGGTTGTTGATAACCTCGATAGCCTGACGCGCACATGATTTACAGTTCAATCCCATGAACAACCGACCACGACTGTCGTGTTTTTCCTTGGCGGGTGTACATATACGGAGATCGCGGCTCTAAGATGGGTTAGTCGCCAAAACAAAGGTAGAGGCTATGGCACCTCCGAGAAACCTGCGTGTTAAATTCTTGCAGGTCGGAAATTTCTAATCGCCACTACCGGAATCGTGAGCGGTACAAGCCTGGTAAAGAGCATAGCCAACGAAGGGAAAAAAGGGCCTGGAACGTGAAGGCAACTGCTGTTGTCGTAGGCTCGATGTTATGGCATATTGTCGTGTCTGAGAGATTGGCATTGCGGTGTAGTACTCTGATTCATCTCGTTCTCTGCAATGGAATACGCCTGGTTCATGAAAACAAACAGTAGGCTACAGGGCACTCGATTTTGCAGCCGAATCCAACCGAACTAGATACCCCAAGTAGCCTGGAAGCCACTCCAAGTATGAGAAACGGACCCCAGGAGCCCTACCGGCAGGCATTGCGAGATCAGATTGGGTGCGATTGGTCGACGGGATTGGGTTGACACTACAGTACGAAGACGTATGTGATTACCCTGACAGCACCAGGTGACTGGCGAGCTACCCACGTCGCCTCGCCGATATCACTGGTGCAAGGTTTGATTGCACCCGGCGCTTGCAGGGTTTACGTGATGCTTACCAGGTGTGTCTGGGGTCCTTCAAACGGAGAGCTTAACTCGAGTGGTTGTATAAGGACCGCCAACGCAAGCCAACATGAACCTTTCCGCCCTTCCACAGACAACCACACCCGATTTGACACTCGACCCTCTCTGACCATTTTACGAGGTATGTCAATCTAGGCCTTTATTTATGCGTTGGCGTCTCACTCTTGTCGACCTTTTTGCTGGCGTTGGTCGTCGTGTTCCGGCACCGCCCCTGTTACTGGTCTGTGCGCTCCAGGGTTCGACTTTTTTTCCGACTTCACCCAGTCTTGTGATTACCCTTGCACTCGAACCCAACGATGTCTCCACGTGCAACAGAAGGAAAGACGGCGACGGAGAAGCCGGCCAAGAAGACGAGTGCGTGTGTTTTGTATACGTTACCGTTGCACTGGTTGTGACACCCTGTGTTCAGAATCGTCTTCTGGTGGTGGACGGAAGAAGCTGAGCGCCTTTAACAAATTCATGCAGTCTGAGATGGCGCGGCTGAAGGAGTCTGACCCGGACATGCCCCATCAGGAGAGGTGAGCGGGTGTGAAGTGCATGGGCCATTCCCTGACGAGTATTGCAGATTCAAGTTGGCGACCGCGAACTGGAAGAAGGCAAAGGAGAACCCGAGGGCGGGTGATGCTTGAGAGATGGCTTGGTATTCTTATTGGTTATGTTGGTATTAAATGCGATTTTGAGAGACTTGGTCGATGACAAAGCCCCTGAGTTGTCCGAGCCGTCTCTTTCCAGCTTGTTCAAGAGACCCGCCGTCCATGTCTTATCGCGTCCACTTGGCCGCATGAAGCACCTCGACCATGGTTCATTAGCATCCCCTGCCCACACGTCCGTCGACATGGCCAACAGCATCCACTCCACCTCCGATTCCCTCTTGTCTCCGTCCCAGGACAATCCATCTAATCTATCCGACACTGGCACCCCCTTCCATGCCGTTTGCCCAGACGGGCCCCATGCCTCGTTGACCGACAAGGGAAAAGAGAAGGAGGCGCCACCCACGTTGCCTCCTCTGTCGTTTGCGCCTGCTGGCTTGGGCTGTCACATCGACGACTGGTCCTCCGTTCCAGGACCCTCTTCGTACAGGTCCACCTGTACATCTCTACACACAGAATCATCCATCCATTCGTCCCCCAGTTCGATCATCGCACAGACAGACGACGACCCTCTGTCCCTCACCAAAGTCCCCTCTCGAACCAGATCCTTGTCCAACCTCTCCATTCATTCCGCCTCTTCCATGTCCAAAATCAAGATCAAACTCGCCACATCCTCAAAGGCCCCCGTCAGCCTCGCCCGCAGGTTGCTCTCAAGAAACAAGGCGGATGTCGCAGGGCCTTCTGCCATCGGACCTGAATCCGACCTCGTCGACCCTTTGGGAAATGACTTGCCCCCGATAGAATCCAGCAACTGCTTCTTCCCATGGCAGACCAAGGACATTACCCGAGCCTCCTCCCCACGGCCCGGGTCAGATAATACACCCCCACTAGACATAGCCGCCGTCTTGTATCCCGACAATGATGGTCGTTTGGACGCTCCAAGGGCAAAGGCGCGTTCCTACTCTTCGCCGTTCCCCAAGTCTGCATTTGATGTCGTCCCTCAACTCGACGTCCCACAAAGCATCATGCCCCCGCCACATCATGCCCAAGATCTCTTCGACAACATGCTACCAAGGGAACTTCGACTTCGTGTCTTCTCTGCTCTCATCTCCCTCCATGAGGCCGATCACGAACAGCTAATGAGCAGCCACAAGTGGTCGGTCCTAGCTGCGGCATCGCTAAAGTACCGCTGGGTCGGTCGAAATCGTGCAATCCGTGAACTTGTCAAGCTGAGCAGGGTGGGTATACTCCATTCCCGTCCTATTGGTTCAGTGAATCAACCATGAAGCCAGGTATCAAAACTATGGCGCACTCTGGTTCTTGACGGCCAGCTCTGGCAAGACGTTGACCTGCAGGCGTTCCCCCCTGCATCTGCTGACTTCCTTGCTTCTCTCGTACAGCTCTCTGGTCCCTTCATAAAGAACCTTGATCTGTCAGGACACACGTACCTTTCACCCACTGCGCTGATTGATATGGCCGGCGGCCTTTGCGTGCGCTCGGCACCCATCGTCGATTTCACGTATACGCAGCTAACCGCGATCACTTTGCAAGGCTGTACTTCCTTGACGACGCAATCACTTCATAGTCTTCTCATTCGATCCCCATTTTTGCGTACCTTGAACGTGAAGGGGCTTCAAGCTGTCACCCATGCCACTTTTGATGTGCTTGCGCTCTGCTCCCACCTTACATCATTGAATATGAGTCAATGCCCAAACATTGATGGAGGTGGTGTTTGCGCGTTCGGAGCAATGGTGATAACACGGGGCGCTCGCCTCGCACTCAAGGAACTCAGGCTATGTGGACTTCCCGAGGTCAATGACGACATGCTGGCAACCTTGGGGAGAGCTGCCCCTCATCTCGAGGTCCTTGATCTGAGCTACTGCCGTAGCCTGCACAATTCCGCACTGGAGGCGTTCGTGTCCTGCGCCGAGGACGGGGCAGATTTCGGAGAAACCATTTTGTTGACAGCGCGGGAAGCAGGCAGGGATCCGAGAGATCAGCATCGATACAGACGGCGCGTGACGGCCCTCAGACACCTCTCGCTTTCTCGATGTACCATGCTCACGGACACTGCTTGTTCGAACCTCGCTTATTCGGTTCCCCGTCTAGAATTGCTCGAACTCGCGGGCATTGGACCAACGATGAAGGATGACGGTCTTGTGCGCTTGTTGTGTACCACGCCGTTTATTCGGAAACTCGACCTCGATGACGCTTCCGATATCACGGATGCGGTTCTCGACGTGCTCACGTTGGAACCCGGTGCGGAAGGCAACTCGGCCTCGCCCAGGAGGGCACACCTACTGAATCCTGGACATGCTTTGGAGCACTTAACTGTGTCTCATGCGGCCAATCTAACCAATGATGCATTCAAGGCGCTCATTCGCGGCTGTCCAAAACTGCGCGTTCTGGAGGCCGACAACACGTCCATCACTGGAACGGTGGTCAAAGAGTTTATTCGACAGGTCCGCGAGCGAGGTATCAAGGACGCAGAGATGGTCGTCGTAGACTGTCACTCGGTCGCGGAACGCTATATCAGGGATGCGGTGCCCAATACACGTCCCCGAAAGGGGTGGCGCTCATGGGAAGCGAGAAGACAGGGCTATTTGGATGGTAGGGACGGCGAGGATCTCAAAGTCGGGCAAGACGAGTGCGACGAGAAGAGAGTGGTGATCAAGTCATTTTACGGTTGGCAGACTGTCGACGCCGTGCGACACGCAATGAGGGAACGGAAGAGGATTCAGAAGAAGACGAGCAAGAGAGTATACAACGCGTCAGAACATGCGAGTGAGCTCGAGGAAGATGTGAAGCCGCCAGGGAGGACGAGGTGGTGGGCGAGTAGCAGGGCGTCTTCTGGAAATAACACACCTGGTGACAGTGATCGCGAGGGGTGTGTGGTGATGTAACCGGGACGGTAATGTGTATTTTTATCTTGAGCTGTACGCTTTAGCATTCAAGTTCCTCTCCCTCTCTTGTTGTCTACTGACTATCCCTAAACTTACGCACTCTAAAGCGGTAAGAGTAGACGATCTCTGTGTATTTCGCGGAAACCAATGTGTAAACATGGGGCAGGTTTTTTTTTTTGCTTTGCATTCTACCCTCTTTGTAACGGCCAGCCTTTCTTGTGGCCAGTAAACCTGAGCAAAAGCAATGATAGCAAAAGAAACCTACCCGATCGAGTCAGAGCTGTCACTCCGCTCCGAGTCCAACGTAACCGTCGGCTCAAGACATGTAAAACACAATCCCGAAAAGCCGTCCTTTCCAAGACCGTTCCAGCAGGTGCAACCTGGAAAATGAAACCGATTTCGCCGTACTTGGGATGGGAAGTCCAGATAGCTTCGGCGTCCTTGAGGCCGTACTCCGTGTTTTGACGTCCTCAGCCCAAAGGGTATCTCTATACATGAGTTTCTCGTTGTTGATCCAGCCTGTGGGAGGTGTAATCACTAGTAGGTACGGTTGAAACAGAGGATGATGACACATCAGATGGTCTGTCACAGCAGCTGTCAAGGTTGGATGCACAAGGAGACTGGCGAGCCTAGCTGAACGTACTGTGTATGCTTGGCACCATCATGACCGAGGGTACAACCGTTCGTGTTTGACTGTCCTTGATGTCGTCAGAGTTACCAGCCAAGCAGTAACTTGTTTTGTCCATGGAGGTCTCCAGCCTGCCATGCGGAGTGGGATCGTGTTGGCAGTCGCAGTCGCAAAAGGAGAGTTAGCTGTGAGGTCCGAAATGACACCATGATGGCAGCCAATAAGACCGCTCAAACACGATGACGCCAGGTTAGTGATCCATGCGAATGTGAGAGGGTGAAGCAAGAGGCCTTAAGGCTCCTATCGATGGTGGCGTCACGTTCTCAATGCACCCTTTCTCTTGATGTCAACTGTTTAACTCGCGCACCGCAGGCCGAAAGGATAGGGTCGGGAGGATGACATTGTCTCGTGGGAACCAATGCAAATGCATAAAGGTGTGGCATGGAAGACGAGGTATCCTACGACAATAGAGATTTTCATGGCTTTTTGGCCTTACGCTTTGCCTTCTTCGAGGCCTTCCTTGACTCTCTGTCTTCGGAAGTCGAGGCAGGTGCCCCTCGCGAAGAGCTGTTGGTCGGTGTTGACCGACCTGACGTGGAAAGCTTTGCCTTGGATGTCGGCTCAGGCACAGATAGATTTTCGTACCCTGGATACTGTCAAAAACCAATTGATGGATGTGTCGATACTCACCAGAAAGGGGGTCTGTACGAGGTCTTTTGCGTTCTGACGAGGAAACCTCTTCTTCCAGCGCCCGCCCTTTGCCTTTACCGGTAGCTACAGGTGTTGCATCTTCAGGCGGACCATCGACGACCATGACATCTTCGCCTTCGTCAGCCGCCTCATCATCATCAAACATTTCGAGATCGTCTTCTTCCTCACTCCCTAATTCCTTCAGTTCCCTTTGGTACTCTGCGCGCGCCATCATTTTGCTCGTGACCTTGATTGGGACACGCTCGGTGGAACTGGAACTTGCGGCTGGTACAGTGTCCGGCGGTTCATCGACCAATTGCGCATTCTTGGCCTGAGCAATGGCATGCCTGATAAATCGACTTGCAGCATCCTTGTCTATGCCAAGCTTTCCTGTCGACCATCGTCAGTGCCATGTCAGATATGGATGATCTTGATGAAAAAACAGGAATTGCGATCATACGTTTTTGATCTGATTCCTCTGCATGCTTAATCTTATCAAAATATTGACGGACACGTTCCTGGAAGTGGATCTACCAATTCTGGACGTGTGTGACAGAATGCGAGACGCACGAGTTCAGCGACGACGCGGTGTGACTTGGGGTCTATACCGCGGGTTTTCAAGTAGACTATGGGGTGGGTAAGTGCTTTGAACATGGCTGTGGTCCGAATCTAGCGCGCACCAAAGACGAGGTCGTATACAACATAGGGAATGACGACGTGTAGCTTTGCTTGTTGGATGGTGTCGAGTGCGAGCAAGGTTTCGGGAAGTGATTTGGCAAGCAGCGGCTCAAGCTGGGATTCGAGCTCGTCCAGTGATTTGTTGAGCTTTGTGAGTTTGGAGCGAATCTTGGAGGTGTCGGTCGACATGAAGGAAGCTGATTGACATGACTTTGCAAGCTCGCGTGTGGTGAGAGATGCCACGTGATCAAGATGACATGGTGGCGGTGTCACGCCTCGTCGGTTGGCAAGCTCTGCCATGGTAAGACTCCGTCTTTGAGCTTTTGTGTCGTCTGATGCACTTTGACACAGTCGTCTGAGTTAAGATACACTGCAAACACGCAGCTGGAGCATTGTGCGTTACTGGGATATCCTAGCGGTGTTTGTATTGACATTTATTCGAGTGCATGCTAGGTACACTGGAACAGGTGTGTCATGGCTCATGATCCGCTTTTTTCCTCTCACAATGATCAAGGACATGCTGATTTGACAAAATAGTGGGTCTCATGTGTGGTACACTGGATATCGACTGACGCGTGTGCCCCCAGTGACTGGGTCACTCACCAACACCGGGACACACTGTCGTCCATCATTGGCCACCCTCCACTGACATCATATCTGGCAATTGCGGACGGTGAGGCAATTGGAAGGCTAAAGTTTGAGATGACGGAGGTACGACCTGAACGGGTCTTGGGTTCATGGTGCTGACATGCTCCCAGCGGATGCTCCAACCTTGTGGCCCACCGCCACGCAAGGACGAGGATTGAGGTTGAGTCATTTTTACGATTAGGTCCGCTGTATCCTGGATTGGTCGGGAGATACCGTGTGCAAAGTGACATCACCGTGTTAGATATGCTTCAGTGGTGCGATAGACAGATGACCCGAGATAGCCAGGAACGCGAAACAAGTACAGATGGAGCAACGTTTGCGCCCATTTGCTACATGGAGGAACGAGGTACCATGGCGGTACAATACTCGTCCTCAGGCTTGTCAGTTCAGGTCGTGACACATGTACCCTGACGGCGGTGAACCATGGCGATGTACCAGAATCGATTTGTTTCCGCTCGGACGGATATTTCCTTTTCTAGACATAGCGTTGTTCCATTCAGTTTCGCGAGATGGTACGTCCTTGGTTGCTAGTGCTCATGTCTGGGCAGACTTGGATCAGGACTTGGGACCGACATTACGTCCAGTGTTCCCTGAGAACGAATCTTGGTCGGGGCACAGCCAGAGTGATGGCAAATGACACACCCGAGCGTGGTCGGGGATAATATTATGGTCGTCCAGATGGCTATTACCATGCGGTGTCTTTCCGTTCTCCTCCTCCGTTCACAAAGCATCCCCCACTCCACTCGCCTTTGTCTACTCTCCACAAAGACCTCCGCGTTCGCTTTGGAACCTTGCCGGTGTCTTGTACTACCCCACCATGGCACACCGCCTTTCAGTGCCTTTCTCCTTTCTCCCGTCCATCCACGACGACGACGACGACGACGACTTTCACATCGACAGCCCCCATCCGACCCCCCGCGCCTCTTTTCTCTTTCTTTTCGACTCTCCAGATCCACAATTCGACGACATCCCCCGCCGTCGACCCCATTCCGTGTTCAGCGTCGACTCGGGCTACTTCAGCATGATGGGCAAGGAATCCCCTCTATCCAAGTCCCTCAGCCGAAGACCGTCCCGCGCCGACTTGCGCCCCCCTCTCGCCCCTGTCAATGCCACCACAGATGCCAGCCGAGAATCTCCGAAACGCGAGGGTGGTATCAGGAATCTGCTACGGAAGAAGAAGAGATCCATGACATCCTCTTCTCCACAGGACATTGACCCCTTCACTCTTGGCCTCCCCCATCGCATCCCACCAGCAAATGATCCCGTCTCCCATCTACGACAATCGCGTTCCTTCTCTTTTCCATCTGCACCGTGCAGTCTCCGCGATTCTTTCATGGACGCCTTTGAAAAAGAGGATCGCTTTGTCGTACGACGAGGGATGAAGTATCATCCCTACCCACCTGACGATGCGCCCTATATGCTTTCCTATGACAGGACCCTTTTAGACAAGTACGCCTCCTTCCTCTGATTCGTCCACTCTCTCTGACCCCTGTCTAGTGACAAGTTTTCAGAAATCCTTTTACGGCGTCTTAACCACAACCAATCCCCGTCATTCCTCGATTTCTCACATAACCCACCAAAGACGATTCTAGATCTTGGATGTGGGCCTGGAACCTGGGCTGTGGAGGCCGCTGAATTCTGGCCGTCATCGCAGGTCATCGGTTTTGATCTTCTGGACCCTGCTCGATTGCGTGGCGGCGTCGAATCTCCCAGCAACGTGCAATGGAAACAAGGCAATTTGTGAGTGCTTCCTTGTGCTGTTAATTGCTCATGCTCACGACATTCATTCACGTTAGCGTCAAATATAGATTGCCTTTTCCAAAGAACATGTTCGATCTGGTGAGAATGGCAAATTTGTCTCTTTGTATTCCCCACGAGCGATGGGAACACGTCCTATCAGAAGCCAGGAGGGTTCTCGCTCAGGGCGGACGCCTCGAGTTGATCGACGATTATCTCCACTTTCCATACACGAAGCGCTCTCCACAGCCACCAGCAGACTCCCACAGCGTCCGGCGGCCGTTGTCCTCGTCATTTGATGATGAGTCCGAAGAAGACACAGACCTTGAACAGCGAAATGACGATAATGGTGCTGGTGGTGACGATGACGACGACGATGACGACGACGATGACGACGAAGATTTCGTTAGCACCAAGAGCCATTTTTCCACACTCATGGACTCGGACTCGGACACAGATGATTCCCCCGCACTACCTGCCTATGATCCAATCTCCGACTGGAATCAAAATGTAGACAACTCCAAGAACTTAGAAAAGCTCTTTGAAGATATGCTTTCCCGCAGGTTCTCTATACACCCTCGGCCAAGCAAGTTCATTGACAATATCATCGACACGATATTCGGGCGTTACAACCAATGCAGGCTTCACGAGTTCAATTTGTACCTTGCACCACCGCCTTCAAATCAAGACTCCGATGTCTCTTCTATCGGAAGCTCGGATGGTCACAGTAGCGCTTCTCTCAAGAAAGTTGGCAAGGACCTGGCCAAATGGGTCGCAAACGTTGAATGGGATCATCTAAAGGACAAACAGCGTACGAAAGGCGATCGTTCTAGTGATGATAGTCTGCAGAGTATTTCCATGGTTCCCGACATGATCAGTCCCAAAGCTGCTGGCCGCCTCGGTATCAAACCCCCCTCGCCTCAGCCATCCCACTCCGCCCAATCCCCTGGTCTCATTCTTTGGCCTGCAACGTTCATTCCTATCCCGCCTTTCGAGCTCGAAATGCATGTGTGCAAACATTTGCATTCGCTCATCGGATCCAAAGCTGCGCTCTCCGAGTTTCTGCGAGATATTGCTGAGGAGCAGAACCTGCCATTTGACCAGCAAATGGTGGACGACCTCGTCTGGGACTACGAGACGTACGTAACATCATATTGATGGTTACTTTCGAGGACGTGAGGTGTCTAATTACTTTACAGCTTCCGTCGAAAACGGTTTAATTGGCCCTCAGGATGCCCTGACTCCCACCTAGATGTCACTGTCCCCTTCTCCACGACTCCTCAATCAAATACATTCCGCAACTCACAGGAGGCCTCCCCTCAGGCACGTCCCCGCATCGGCTCCGGAGGTATGAGTCCTCCGCCTGACCCTCTATACCCGCGTGAGAAGCTCGACTTTGTACGCCGTATTAGAGTGTACAGTGCCACAAAGAATGACGAAGAACTTCACATCTCATGACTTTCGCCATCATCTCTTTCCGCACCCCCGTCTGTTTCATTCATTGCTGCATGTTTTCTCATATATCCGTCTCATTTGACAGGACCCCACACTCCTTGCTCTCAATGTTGTGCACCAGTTTTGCTTCCATGGAACTCGTCATCATTTAATCATGGTATCGATGTTGTACACTTTTCGCTTAGGCACTCACCTTCCTTCGTAAATTCTCTGTGCTTTCTAGATTCCCCTATCCTTATTTTCTGCATCCGCATGGCATTGGTCGCGTACAGTAGGCTGATCCGAGCACATAAAAAGCTCATCTGTATTTTATGTTTTTCACAAGCAGTCTAATAAACACTGGTTTTATCTGTATTAGAGTTTTGGTTATCCGAAACGACAGTCGTTTCAATTTTTGCCAGTATGGACGAGTGAGTGCGGTCCACTCATAATGGTGCCCAAAATGCATTGTGGAAACACCACTGCAGTCTCATAAACACAATGGATTTATCTAAATCTCAGCATCTGTGATGATGATCTTTTCGATTTGACATTGTATGGACAGGTGAGTCGAGTCGAGCCGTACGTTCTCTTCTTCGAAGTGCAGGGAGCCGTATCCGCCCGAGCAGATGGTGTCATCGTTCGAGCGAGCGTACCGCTCACGAAAGTCGAGGATCAGTCTCGTGCCTACGAGCACCTCGAGGAACATGACAAACGGAACGCATACGTTTGCGTAGAGTTCCTGAAAATAATGAGTGAGGACATTAAGCACAGGCGGAGTGAGACAACGTACCGTCGCGCCCCGCCACAGCCCCATGATGACAGCGCAGGCGGCGAGATTTCTATATCCACGGGCAACGTGAGTCGGTCGCTGTCACACTCTCCGCGGTGTGCGGGTCGCGCCACTCACATGAAAAAGTAGCAGAGACTGTCGCGTGCCAGGACCTTCATGAACGAGTTGACTCTAAGGCAGGGTTCTTCTCGATCGACGTCCTTGTTGCGTTTCACGTTCTCGACGAACATGCGTGCAGCCAAGAAGAAGAGAAAGGATTCGAAACAAAGAAAGGGGATAAAGATGTACATAAAGTGGTCATTGATACCTGAGAATGCGCAGAAATGCTCTCCGAGAATGATATTGTTCATCGCTGCCGGTGGATGTGTTAAAGTGAGGTGAACTACATGAAGAGTGAGATGGCGGACCTTTGAGGGCACTACGGGGGCCAATGGTTCGCCAGATTATGAACGCGATCGCGACGATCTCGCAGAGGAACAGAGTAAGCAAGAGGACCAATATCCGTCTCGACCGTCTGTACATTGCATACAGTCGGAGTTGCATGGTCGCTGCGGGAAAATGTCAGTCACGCATACGCTCGGTTGACGGGGAATCGAGGACCTTGTGTGGCCCACGAATATACGAGTGCTCCCCACGCACGAAACTGGAAAAGCCGGATACCTGCACCAGCGATTAATTCAAATAAAGACCCCGAACCAATCAAGAGACGTACATCTAATCGAGATCGATCATTGCAAAGATCAAAAATCTCAACATCGGATATACTTTGTACTTACTCCTTGGGGGAATTGAACAAAAACAGCACTAGAGGAAAGACTTGAGCTCACCTCTTCTGACGTCGATACTGAAAAGCACACTATTCCGATGATCGTTATGGCGCTCGTGCCGACGATAAATCGTGGGACAACTCACAGCATAGCCCGACTCTGAAATGAACAACGCAAATGTCAGACACGAAAACAAATTTCGAATCAGCGGCGTACATGAGAACGACATCCCCCAAATATCGTTCCTATGGAGAACATGAGACTTGGACCCTTCTGAGTAACCTGATTTGCTTACGACCATGTATAATACCGTCACGAGAGTGGGTGGTTTCATCTGCGACGAGATAGTCGATATCAGCACATACGCGCCAATGACAGCGCCATGGCATCAATCTGCTCACCCATACGAGCTCTACCTAATCGATCCCGCGCTGTCAGCCCTTACCGAGCATCCTTTGTCATGTTACTCACTTCACGGCCAAGTGAAAGAGCTGTGCACCAAACGACGGTCAGCGAATGGTTAAATTTGGTGTATCAGGGAAGCTTGCCATGGTCGTACAGAGCAGCGCTCGTAACGGCAACTGATAGCGGTGTTTGATTCAAGAGAACGCAAAGGCAAGGGACAACTTACCTTGAACAGAGGCGTAAAGACTGAAATCGGAGAAAGGTGCAGTTCCCGGAGGGATTAGACTCATTGCGAATGAATATAACAGAAATCAAGGACCAAAGAGTGAAGAGAGGGTGCGCCGTGCACAATGCATTCCCATACAAGCGCTTTAAAAAGCAGTCTGAAGTGGGTTGGCAGGGACCTCCAGCTGTTTCCTGGGTCCGAAATGAACTGACCTAAAGAGGCCTAGTACTTGCTGCTGATGCTTATTTACACAATCGTGGATTCGTGGGCACAAATTTAATCTGGGCCAGGGATACTACATCGATTTGGTAGGAAGACGCAGCGGTCTTCGTGGCAATCCAAAATCCGAAAAGCCAGCGTCCACCGTGAAGTCGGAATATTGGGCAGGAACTTGGAGAGTCAGATACTAGTAGTGAGGGGCAGGTCAGGGTCCGTGACACATAACACGTAGTATAGTTCTAGGCACGAGGTGAGAGTAACACCTGGATGGTCGTTCCTTCTCTGTCGGGGAATATTGGAGGGTGTCGACCAATCTGACAAAAGAGCCTTGTGGAGTCAGCAAAGGAAAAATTAAATAGAAAAAGCGGCAGGACCCTTGGTTTATGTAAACATTATAGCACTAGTTGCTATAACTTGCTAGTGCTAGCACTAGTACTGTTTTATTGAAATTTGTTCATTCTCCGTAGAGAATTACCAATCCACCCCAGGGAAGTTCCATGTCCGAGTCCATGCTAGTGCCATATCGTACATTCTAGTAGCAGCTGACTAAGTATCCACAGGGGCTTTGTCATGGACAAGAACAACGCGTCCACTTGACGCGTCCCGGGCCGCAGTCCGCGTCTTCCACTTATACCATCACTGAGGATCTGAGTTCTTACCATGGCCGAATCTTTCGTCAAGTCTTTCACCCATCTCAAAGATATGCCCAAGGCCGATCGTGCCTTACCCATGCTGCAACGTGTAGCCTCTCTAGTGAAGCCCATCATGCGAAAACATGGTTGGGTCCTTCCAACCCTCGCCGAATTCTTTCCCGACAGTCCAAATTTAGTTGGTGAGTTCGTATCTTTCTGATGTCCGAGTTTATCTACTCAATGGCAAGTGTCCTAGGATTGAGTGAGTCCTTCGAAGTGCTAGACTTGTTTTCGTCATACTGATCGATCCTTATCTCAGATGTAAACGGTGGAGAGAAGATCCTCTTGAGGCTACGCCCAGCATGGGCTCCCGATACCTTTCTTGAAGAGGATGCGGTGGTGCGAACAATGTTACACGAGGTGACGGTCCCCATAGTTTAGTGATCAGCCCGCTGACCATACACCTCTCTAGCTCACGCATAATGTGCATGGACCCCATGACGAGAAATTCTACAAGTTTCTCGCTGGACTCGAGGACGAATATGACGCACTCCAGCGCTCAGGTTATGCAGGAGAAGGTTTCTTCACCCCTGGTCACAGACTGGGTACCGGTGTCTCGCACAATCTTCCTCCGCATATCGCTAGAGTTCGGGCCCTTGAGGCCGCAGAAAGGCGACGCAAAGCAGAGTTATTGACTAAAGGAGGCGGCAGGCTGGGTGGGAGGTTCAGCGAACTCGAACGCTTGAGTCCTCGTGAGCTCGCGGCCCGTGTAAGTTTGTGTTCTCCAAAGTTCAAAAGAATCCTTCTGACGACTGCTTTTAAAGGCTGCTGAACGCAGGAGACGAGATGAGGTGACCTGTGGGTCAGGATCACCTGCTCTGCATGAAGCTGCCAAGGCTGCAGAATTAAGTGCTGTGAATAATGTGATGATTGACTTGACGAACGACGGCAACGATACCTTTGCTACTCGTGGCGCGTCGGGCTCAAAGTCAGGTACCACTGGCGGACAGTGGACTTGCCCCACATGTACCTTGATCAATTCGGACTTGGTACTACAATGCGACGCGTGCTTGGCCGTGCGACCAATCGACACATCAGTCGGTACTGGCTGGATATGTGCTACATGTGGAGAAAGAGACATGCCTCACGAGTTTTGGTCTTGTCGCTTTTGCGGAACTATCAAGAACCATGGTTGATTCCATTCATGATTCCATAGTAACACGGAGTGCGTAGCATTATATCTGATATCTGATTTAATATAGGGTGGTGGGTTAATAAAGTGAACTTGTATGTCCCATTTAAAGATATTAGGCGGAATAGATGTGCGAATTCGCGAAACATCATTCGTGGACTCGGAGCAGCCAAGAACCTTTGCATCCTCGGCAGTATGGATTTTCTGATACCACGTGGTAAGCTGTGAGGTCACGGAGTCACGCAAAATGAAACGATGGGCCGGTCAGACATGTCTTCCGGCTCGCGCCAGGTGGCTGAATGCATTAGCGCTCGTGGATTGAACAGGTGATATGCAATATTACTACCACCCAGGATTCATCGTCGCAAAGTTGCGTCTCATTACCGTCTAGGTATCCCTCTACCCCGCCCCCTGAGGGCCCGTTGAGCTGCGCCAGGCGGCGCACGTGGACCAGGATTTTGCTACATCGAGGATCCCATTAGCTTACCTGCCAAACCATAACAAAACCAACGCACCGCTTCGCTCTGTGGGTTTCGCACAGTCTCGTCGACGCTGAGAATCAAGCAGGCTGCCTCAGTGGCGCTGCTTATAGCGTTTAGTTTCACGAGCGACGGTTCCCACACAAATGCCTCCATGTTGTCCCTCACACCCTCGGCTCCGTCGACGTCCACACCATACCATTTCTCCCCGGCGGCATGTTTCATGCGAAGCTTGTTTAGAATGTCCGTGGAATCGAGACCGGCGTTGTCACAGATTTGGCGGGGAATGATCTCCAGCGCTTTTGCGAAAGCAGCCATGATCAACTGCTGCTTTCCTGGGATGGAGAGCGCATATTTTCGAATATATGCAGAGACATCCATCTATTGGTCGTTCAGTTCAGGGCGACTAAGAAGGGCGCATGAAATGTTACCTCGACGGCACCTCCTCCTGCAACCACATCGCCATTCCGAATGGCTCGTTTTACTACCATGATCGCATCGTGTAGGCTACGTTCGACCTCTTCAATGAATTGTTCCGCTCCGCCACGAAGGATGAGAGTGCACGTCTTCGCCTTGGGGCACTCTTCAAAGATGTTGTATCGTTCGCCACCAATCTGTCGTTCCTCGAACGAACCACAAGTACCGAGGTGATCTCGTGTTATGTCCGAACAGGTTGATTGAATAGATCCACCGACAGCTTGACAGACTCTGCGAAGATCACCGGCAGGAACGCGACCAGCACAGAAAATATCTCTGTCTGCGAACCACTGGGTCGCTAGGTCGCCGATTGGCAATTTGCTCAACACGACTTTCGCACCAGTCTTCTCAATGGCTTCGAGCTTCCGGTAGATGATCTCCCATTCGGCATCGACTATTGCCTGGTACTCGGAAACTGCTTCCACACGAACTTCGGCATTGTCTTTCTCAGCCTTGAGTTCAAGTTCCACGTTTAAACTAAGGATGAGCGGGTTTTTGAAAGATTTTGGTTGCTGTTCAGCACCAGCATACGTGAATGTTTTCTTGAAAGCGACACCCCGGACCAACAATGAATCCTGCATTCCGCCACCGGGAATCTTCTTGACACCAATGAGGGACTCATCCAAGTCATCTTGATCCAAGGATTGGACAGCGTCGACGGCCATGTTTGAGAAGAAGGGTTTCTCTGAATGGATGAGTTTCGATGACATCGAGGTTGACGCGCACTTGAGAAGGAGGGAGCGGAGATGCCTAGCAAGAGATTGGATGGCTGACTAGATAGAATGTGCAGGCTTACTCGGGATTGCTCCTGTCAACGCTGATTTGGATCGATTTCACGCGTTCAGCGGCCTACAAAGGCGTTAGACGCGACTAAAATTATGATAAGGTGAACATCTACCAATTGCGATGCTTTGCGGAATCCCTTCATGATAATATGGGGGCTCACGCCCTCTTCGATGTACCCGCGGATTTCTTTCAGAAGTTGGGCAGCGATGAGGACAACGCTGGTTGTTCCGTCGCCGACTTCTGCATCTTGAGCACGTGCGATATCGACCAAAGTTCTGGCGGCTGGGTGGACGATGTCGAGAAGCTTGAGGATGGTTGCGCCATCATTAGTGATCTGAGCTTCTCCGCGCTCATTCACGATCAGCTTGTCCATCCCGCGAGGTCCGAGGGTTGAAGAGAGTGTCTGGGCGATCGCGAGACACGCCGAGATATTGGAGAGCAATTGGGGATTGCCCTGCGAGGTGTCGGTGCCCTCCCGGAGGAGGACCACCGTTGGTTGCTGATGAAAAAGCCATCAGAAATGAGGACGAGCGCTCAGAATAGATATACCATTGGAAGACCTCGCTGCATTTTGGGGATGCTGGTGCGATCGCGTTCAAGTTGCTCGATACTTGTCTAAAGCTATTTGTCGTTGTTTTCTTACAGATCTCACTTTACCCAGTCGCATAGAACGCGGAAAATTAGTTGAGAACGTCAACATAATGTACAGTGAACGGGAAACTATAGCTAAGCATGTAGATTGTGGCCCCGCATCCGCTTCCGAGCTTTCAACGTAGATCTCCGAGCGCCTTCGCGTTCCCGCCGTTCCCTTTCCTTCTCATCAACAAAAGCGTTACCGATATCGATAAACATAATGGCAGGTCGACCAGGTGCACGTTCGACAAGGGTCGTCTTGCCTTTGAATTTCGTACGAGCCAAGGATATACCACGTTGACCTTCGAGAACACCGGGCATGACTGGTTCCTGGGGCAATCGTCAGCGTTCAAAGCCACGAGAACTGACCGCACTCGACGTTACAAACCTCGCCTTCGGCAACACTCTCCCAAAACAGCCTCTGGTAACGGTGTCTTGCCCTGTTGTTACCCTCAGCCTCGTCTTGCAAATCAGCTTCCTGGATATCATAGCGGTTGCTGGAATCCGATTGGTCGCTCTCCCCAAGATGATCGGTTTCGTGGTCATCAGCTAGTTCTGCACGCTTTGCTACATCCGTTACACCAAGCAAATACTCCATCCCTTTTGTAAATCCAGTTTGTAAGGGTTTATTCTGTTTAAACAAATACATATCAGTACATGCACTCCCAAGCAGATTGAACGGTCGCGCGCGTTCAGATGGGGTTGAACGATTTTAAACATGTCTTGCGACGATGTGAGCATCGCGAGTTCTTACGTTTCGCGAATGATGTATGTATCATCATTTCCGCGCGCGTTGGTCAAGGTTTCAAGAACGGTGCTCACCTCCTGACCAAGACGTAAGAAGTCAATCTCGGCACCATGCGAGCGTAAATGACACAAAGGGCACCTTTTTCCAGGCTTCTTCCATGCCTTTTAATCTAAGTATTGCATCGACGCGTTTGATGCTTAGGTTATGTCTAATTGCGAGTGTGCGGACAGAATTTAGTTCGGGGTCGATCATGTAAGCTCGGTATAACCGAGTCCGAAGCTCGTCTGACAGAGGGACTGGTGGTTTAAAAGATGGGTTCAGAGGAAACGGCTTGAAAGATATAAGTACATGTCGACCAATATGTCTCGAGGTACTCACCACGTCGCGACCCAGCCACTTACGAGGTGAGGGGTCACGAAAAGAGGAAGCAACGTTTTTGCGAAAGTGGCCATAGGGGTCCTTGTGAGAACGAATCTGAATTTCGTTCTCTTCAGCCTTGTCCTCGGTCCGTCTTGGGCGACTTTTGGCCGAGTGGGCGCGCTCTCCAGCTGATTGTTGCGGATGTATACGGGCAAAGGAAACGGCCGACGAGGAGAAGGCTAACTGCGCATCATAGCGCACACGCGCTAAGACGAGTGACCTGGACGGCGCATTGTGCAAACGAGGAATCATTTTGGAGGAAACTCGACCAGCAAAATTCAAGTCGTTTCAATGACATATCACGTAATGTTCAGGGCAGGGTTTCTCAAGCACACAAGATGGATTGGTAGAAGGAGTTGTGATCATGCAATCCTGGGCCAATGTTCTTTCGTATGATCCGCTCCTTTCACCGCTACTCTACTGCTACTCGGCTCTCGTACCTGTGAAGAACCTCTCATTTCCTTCGAATATTCCGTTTAATATTGCTCACGAGTTTTTCTTGAGAAAGATCCTGCTGAACCATCACCTAAACCAATATCCTCCGTCGGAGTCGTATCGGCAAAGCTTTTGGAAGTGGGCACTTGCACAACTCGAAATTCTAAATCAGTGTGACGAGGTACGTGTTTGATCCATCAGTGTGCTGGCTGCCACTCATTATTGTCAGGACAATGAGATTGACGAGCGCATATATGCATATTATCTGCTACTGAGAGCCGATTCGTGGTACGCATTCTGTCCGATGACAGCTGTCGACTGCAATACAAGTCCAATAGCTCAGAAATACCAACCAACTCGTTCATCACACACTACTGGACGTTTCCAATGGTCCATGGTTGTGCGACAGAAATAGATCATTGTGAGACGATCACTCTTCTAGAGTCACGCACCACTATCGAAGCAGGGACGACGGGCCTGAGAACCTGGCGCGCAAGTCTAGCCTTAGCACAATACCTCATCCAGCATCCCTGTGAGTCGCAAAAGCGATTAATATTTCCGTCTTCATAGCAGACGGTCAGACCTTGTGAACGCTAGCAATGTGCTCGAACTAGGAAGCGGTGCCGGATTCCTCGGTATTCTGGTCGCCAGTTTGCAGCTGCATGCTGTAACATCCTATGACAGCATTAATATGCCATCTGTCTACCTGACTGACGCGAATTCAGCGGTACTTGCGCGCTGCCAAAATAATGTTAGGTTACCGTGCAGTAAGTTGAGCCTCGTATATTCACTTCTTCATTTCGAATTGGTGTAATTAAATGGCCCAGACAAATCTTCATCTCATTCAAACGTGCATTATAAACCGCTGGACTGGCTAGATTCATTGTCAGACAGTGATAGCCTGAGGTCGTTCTTTGGTCAAGCCAAGGTAGACATCGTACTTGGGGCAGATATCGTACGTAATCGCCACTGCGATGGTTTCAGGCAACGATAGGGTTGACTTCACCCAACAGGTATTCGATCCGGTGCTGATACCGCCACTCGTTGGGACGCTTTCCCTTGCACTCTCATTCGAACACATTCAATTAGCGCTCATTGCTGTCACTGTGCGGAATGAGGAAACGTTATCATATTTTCTTGAAGAAATCGGTACGCTATCACTTGTACAGACTCCTCAATTAATGATAACCTGGCTGTACAATCTAGGAAAGGTATTAATGACGGAAGAAGTTGCTCAGGATATCGGCGGAAATCTGTTATTAAAGATTCCAGACCAGGTGGATACTGGGCTGGAGGTGAAGATATTCAAAATCACTCGAGTAGAAGGTGCGGCTAGTCTCTCACGAAATTTCGAAGAATTATGATGGATCTGGAGATCGACTTAACTCCAATTTAATGCTAGGGCCAGCGTGAGTAAATAAACGTATGCAAGTCGTTTTCAATTCCGGATTACCTCTTCGATCCATATCAGCGTACGCTCTACTAGGCCATCCATAGGCCTGCATCGGTATCATACGGAGCATCGGAAATTGCAATAAATTCCGCCTGTTATATAGTGCTATCCCCTCAGGTTCCGAGTCGTCCAACCGTCTCAGTTCTGACAAGGGCAATACCTCTTGCTACCAGCGCTCTATCCTTCTCGATAGGTATGGTTATGGGATCAAGTTCTTAACCCCCCTCGCAAACTACAAGCCGGATCCCGATTTTATCCATGTGATTCGTGTACACTACTGCGACTCTCGACCATGGCTTGCAATTTCTATTTTTCATAACAACATCCGTTCCCATTCTAATTCGGTTCCTTGGCAAGTGATTTATCTACAGCGAACCAGAGAAGACAAGACGACACGGAACATCACTTTGTTGCCTGACTTGCGACATCCTACATCCGGATCTGAGCAGAGCCGAACTTTGACGTGCGATAATCTTCTTTGCTGTCGCCTGGCGACAATATTTATTTACACGAGAAGCATCAAGTGTATACATCGTCATCCGTATCTAAATCGATTGAGGTGCAATTTTTCATCGGGTCAGCTTCCTTTGGGTTCGGTTTGGACGTCCTGTCTTCTACTAACGACGCGGACAACCTTGGTGACTCCTAACAAGGAGTGATAATGATAATTACCGCCGTTCCCGGAGAACCAATTCCAGTGGGACTCCCACAACACTCTCAGCGTACTTGCATTTAACGGTGTCGTACTTGCGATGCAGCTGAGTGACTGGAATAGATACGCGGGGCTATGGATAGTCGCACATATGCCACATCAAACCTGGACCACAAATAGAAACAAGAAACTTATCGTCATCGATCTGCACCAAGATCCATTTGTACATCATACACCTCTGTCAAACCTCAAACTACCAAGAGTATTGACGTGGCTTGATCGGTTGGTTCCCTTTGCTGTTGCCCAGCGACGACATTTATTTGTACGAGAAGCATCGGGTGTACGCATCCTACTGAGTGATCGAGATGTGATTCCACTTACCACAGATCCACCGTCAGCTTCCTCTAGTTCAACCTGCTCTCTACTAGTGATGCTCGGCGCGTAGAAAGAGGCGATAATGGAAATCCCAACTGGCAGGGGGTATGGTAAATGCGCCGCCATCCTCGGAGAATTAAACCCAATAGCTTTCTCACACCACTAGTACTGTTAGCGAAGTTGTATTCAATGGAGTCATACTTACGACGGTGAGGAAGAATAAAGGGGCGGAGTAATTGTGACATATTCACACGCTGTAGAGGCATAGTCGCGCATATGCCACATCGAATTCATACCACGAATAGAAATAAGAGACCCATCGATCTGTACCAAGATCCGTCTCTTCGTCTTCCGCTTCTGTCGAACATCTGCATCAATGTGTATTGACGTGGTTTGATCTTCCAGATGCGACATGCAGAAAGAGGAAGTACTTGGTATACATCTAGGGTGCCATGCGCGGACCCTTAGAATGCATGTTCAGTCGAGTCCTTGCCTATCGCAGACGTGCTCGAGGAACCCGCCGAAACAGTCTGGATGATGGAGTCGATGTAGTTAGCTCCTGACCACTTCTGGTGTGTCAGTACATCACAGCCAATCTCCTTCTCCTTACGCTGGACGAGGTCGACGTAAGCTAGCATGCCCTCGGTTTCGTAGCGTTTTGCCAGCTCGGCTGAAAAAGCGTGTCAGGAAAGCACGTGGAAGTCGGGCTAAAGCATACCAGTAGTGACAGCGTTGCTGTGTACACCTGCGAGCGAAATCAACTGAAGAACAAAACTGTGGAAATATCCTTACATCAGTACCTCTTCAAGATGCAATAGTGAAACGCTCACCCTTCCTTTGCAAGTCCCCAGATAAAGTTTCTCAAGTCATCTTCGGTGAAGCCCCTGTCTAGCCAATTGAAACTCGGGCTGAGATTATACACCATCCACTTTTTTTGACCAGTCTTTTCTCTTATTTCCCTTGCAAACGAGCGCGCTAGCTCCAGGTCGGGTGTCGAGGTCTCGAGCCAAAGGAGGTCAGCATAGGGAGCGTACTTGAGTGTACGCGAGATTGCAGGGGCAAGACCGGACTGAAGGCGGTGGTAGCCTTCGGGAGTGCGTGGAACTAGTAGAATTATACGTAAGCAGTTGGAAATGAAGAGGTGACGTGGGGCACGTACGATCCCAATCCCAGAAGATGTCTGTTCCAAGAATCTCCTTGGCTACTCTCCGTGCCTCCGAGTTTGACTTTGCGGAGACGCGAGATTTATAGTGCTCGAAGACGGAATCGGGCGAGGATATGGAAGGAGTGCTCTGAAGTGCACATTTGACGGCTGAAGAGATAGATGTCAATTGAGTGAGATGTGAGAGAAGGAAGATCTACCCCCGTCGAAGGTCATCAATGGATGACTGGCATCCCATTCTTTCTCGATACGTGCGGCGTCAGCAGCGTCGACGGCCTCTGCGAGTGCCTCGGCAAGGGGTTGGCCGGGCGTAGTTGTGCCTAAAATGAATCTGTTTCCACGCAGATCATTGATCATTCTCGCACAAAAAATATGGCGGAAAATCATAACGTACGGATGATCTCCGGCGTCCACGCTTGAACTGAGAAGTCTCCCACTTTCGGCATCGGTTCTGGCAATTACCAACATGGGACATTCCAACATGTCGAGGGCGAAACGGGTAGCTACGAGGCGGGAGACGTGTGTGGACGGTGGTACGAGAACCTTTCCTGCAAGATGACCACACTTTTTTCCGCCGTGAAGTTGGTCTTCGAGATGGATAGCAGACGCGCCGGACTCGGCAAATAACTTGACCAGCTTCATGATAGCGGAAGGGCCACCATGACTGGGGAGTTGTGAGCGTTACGTTGGATAGGAATGGAAGCAATGTACCCGGTGTCAGCATCTGCGATGATGGGACGAAGGTAGTCGACATATGGCATGTTTGCGCGCGCCTCTGGAGAGGCGGACATGCGCTCATTGTAATGCTTTTTGTCGTGCAATTGCTGGGCGCGGAATATACGCTGTACCTGGTTTGGGACGGTCGTGTATGGATAGTCTCTAGGCCGCGTGAACGACATGAGAAATGGACCAGGAACGATGCATACCCAAAGTCGGGGCCAACCTCGTTGCTGCCGGTAGTAAGAAGGGAGGAGGCAGCCCAGCCAGATACATAGACGACCTGCTGATGTCTCGCCATTTGTGTCATCTGGACCGGGTCGATAGCACCCATTGTGTGAACTGGGAGCCCGTTTGCGCTGGCGTGTTCGAAGATGCTAAAAAGCTTGTCGGCAAAGAGGGATGCGGGAAGGGGAAGGACGGGGGCAGAACCTTGTTTGAGGGCGACATCGCGGGGTGAGTACGGGCGGGCGATGTTGGCGAAGCGAGGACGAGAAAAGTACTCGGCGATGCGGGCGACACGTGCATCGAACACGGTCGACTCTACTACGGGATCGGGCGGGCCGAGATGCAAGGCCCGAGCAGAGGCCAGCTGTCGACGAAGAACTTGTGGCATCATCGTGGTGGAAATGAAACCTAGATTGGGGTTAGGGTTACGATCGCTTCTCTATTGAGATCATGGATCATCTCCGTACTGCTCGCACCGTCCCCCCTGTATTTAAATTCACCCCCTCCTTCCCTCCTCCTCCCATGTTCGCCATTCGTACATCCCGCACATCCCTCACACACGCCATCCTCACCCTCATCCACCCCGCCATCAACCACAACATCCCCGTCCCCATTCCTATTCCCTCCGAACTGCATCTCCTGATCCGCACCCACCTTCGCGTGCACATCGCCCGTGCACTCCTCGAATCTCTCCACGCTTCTCTTGCTTCCACACTCGCTGCCCTCTGCGACGACTGCAAGTCCTACCATGCCCACGTCTTCGGCCCACACGTAGCCGATTGGCCTGTCGTACGAGCAGGCAGGGGCTGTCGCTGCCCCGCAATCGGTCTCCCTCCAACCCTCCCATCCTGGAAGTCGTCTCGCGCAGACAGCCCGTGCTTCGAACCTGATCTCCCCCCACGTTCCCCTGTCGGAGACAAGGAACCCCCCGCCTACTTTCTCGCCCATGTCCAGCAGACCCTCGCTACATACGCTTCCATGGACCCCACCTTCCCTTATGCGGATATGCGGATGTCCAGCAACGCAGATCTCGACACGCTCGTCGCTCGTGTGCTCTCCACTTTTGGCTGGACCGCCATACCATCCATGTCACATAGAAATTGGGAATTCGATAACGATGTTTCGATTTTCCCCTTGCCTGCTTCCCCTGGCGATCCAGATACCCCTCCAATCACTCGCCTCCAGCTCCGGCTCGACCTCGCTATCCATGATGACATCCTCACTCGCTCGATCCTTCATCCTACAAAGGTCACTTATTTCCCTCCTTCACCTCCTACGGCCACGGGTATGTCCTGTACTGTCCGTCTCGAGTATGGCCTGATCCTGAGAATCTCGCAGTTGCACGTTATTCGCTCAACCCTCTCTCCACGACCCTCGTGTCCGTTTTCGTCTTGCTTGCGCTCACTTCCCCGCTGGCATTCATATACGTGCTCCACGTCTCGGCACACGCATAGCGAAAGTCCCGCTGAGGGACTAGCACCCGTCACGCGCCATCGACGACCCACGCATAGTACACACGTATTTTCCTGGAACATTTTCTTACAGCATGATCCCACACAAGCACGTTACCCGAAGCACGAACCCAGATTGTATACTATTCGCACATCCACTTGAGATCCAAGACGCGTGTATTGGACTTTCTGCATAGATAGAACAACGTATGTACTAGACGTGTAGGCATTTGGCCATTATTCTTGTACCGCCGTGTTTCACATGTACCCGCAATCCCGAGGATATATTGTGACCGATCCGCGTGGTACGGGATCAATTGCACTCAAACCGAGTCATCCCGATCGCTACATCTTATCTCCCACTCACACGTGGCAAACACATCCAAACAAGCCAAGTCCACCATCGAACTGGAAAAGTTTTGCCGTCTTGTCGTCCGTTCTTGACTGCCACATGCACGTTGTGCCGCTTCTCCGGAACGCAGCAGAGTGAGTTTCATTTCGTTTACCTCTCAGGCCTTGACGGCCGTGGTGATGAGCAACACGAATTCGATTAGTCTTCTAGACGCACACATGGTTACAACATACCCTTTTCTTACCTGATCTTCGTCTTGCTTGTTTCAACTCGTTCGCGATGCTGACGTCTCTTCCTGGGCGCCAGGTGATCCGTGCTGTTATGTGGGGGATGTATCTCTGTCCTGTTACATCACTTTTCACAGTCATACAAGACAGACAATTTGGTGTGATTTAGTGGCATTGAAACTTTTGCACTAGATAGTGGGCTCGCGTACATAGTTTTGAGCATGTCTGAGTCGGTCGCTCTCAGTAAAGAAACAGAGACTGCGTGGAAATTTGCTAGCTGACAGTTCCCTCTCGCAGTCCCGTTCCATGGATCCATACACATTCAGCATCAACTCGGCCAACGAGCTCCGTCTCCGCAGACATATCCGAGAAGTCCTCCTGTCTTACGCGCGCACTCACCTCACGTACGATCACGTCGCATTTACCGAACAGGCCGTCGAGGACGTAGGTATCTCACCACTTTCTCGCCGGTCGCAAACTGACCGAGTTGTCTAGCTCCTCCTCCAGACTCTCGAGTATGTGCCGCTGGCTGATGCGACATCATTTCGCCTTCCCACAGACCCCTTTGAAGTCCTAACGCGTTCCTTGGATAGTCTTGACCCCTTCGCTCCGGAAGAGAGATGGGTTACACCAGCCGAGCATATTAGATACCTTCGGACCTTCTTTCCTCCTCCTGTCGATCCCCAAGATCTACAGACCGAGAAATGCTGGCACCAAGAGGATGACTGTGCGTCTCCTTCGCGCATATATGCCTACTTAATTTTACTTTCATATATGCGCGTCAGTCGCGAAACAATCATTGACATACAGACCTGTATCTCCCCCCATCCTCTCG
This sequence comes from Pulveroboletus aff. annulatus, assembly GCA_038094595.1. Taxonomy (NCBI): domain Eukaryota; kingdom Fungi; phylum Basidiomycota; class Agaricomycetes; order Boletales; family Boletaceae; genus Pulveroboletus; species Pulveroboletus aff. annulatus. Next base: position 81,683 of record JBBPTX010000019.1, on the reverse strand, counting down.
AAACGCTCAAGGCGTGAAACTCCGCAGCTCGGCAGTACCAATTACCGGGAGTCCCTTCCGCGCACAAATTCTACATTGACAGCATTTCTCGGTTTCAACACTGTCCCCGTACCGAGCATGGAGGATTTACCTACACCGCCTGTCGACGATGTCTTGTAGGTTCTACTTCTTTTCATCCACCTTTTCACGTGGTATTCATACCTAGCGCCCCTTGTAGAGATCTCCGCCCCCAACTTACCGTCACTGGTATGCGTGCATTCCTTCAATCGGTCTTGGCCCCTTCCATGAAAGAGGATTCTATTGTTTGCTTCGACAGCACACCTAATGTGCCTGAATTTTTGAATCATGACTCACCGCCGCGGTGTCCGCCTAGCCTTGACTCTCTACCATTGTTCCCCCGAGTCATGCAGGACCGTTCTACCTATAGAGGCGCCAGACAAATTGGGATCAGTAACCCAATACGTGTCCCCGACCTGGTCTCTATGCTCCAGGTGGCATCTCCGGAACTGATAGACAATGAAAACGATGACATCAATGGCCACCATATGAAAGTCGTCAGTGGGTGGAGTGTGTTCAAATTTCCTTGGTGGATCCAGGTAAAGAGCTGACTTCGATCATACATTCAAGCGACAATGACATTTTCCTCGCCACCTCCGCCCTCTTTACATTCCTCGGATGGAAGCGAAGTTGATGAACTGTGGAACATATCACCTCCTGGGACGCCAGCAACATCACTCATGGCTGCTAAAATGGGTACGTTTCTTTTTATCGGTTCCCTCTTTCGGGCGCCAAAAATTGACGATGTGTTCTAGACGAAGTGGAGATTCCCAGAATACGTAGGTTTGGACACAAAAATACATTGACTGACGAAAACACAAACCATGGCGGCACGGCAGACCTGCTGACAGTGGAAACGAGGTTGGTTAGGGACCCTTCTTCTCCAGGGTTCTTTTTCGCGCGAATAAATATCTCATACAATCTCTCTAACCCCATGATATGTCAAGTCCAAGCTTCTTTATCACGTCTTTCATCTCCGCTCCTATTCCAATGGAGCTGGCCCACGAATCAATCACATCCCAACCAGAAGGTGTGAAGTCTGGCATGCACTATCCTCACCCCCTGTCGCCTGGCCAGAATGCCTCGGACTCACTGCTTGGGCAGCCACCGTCTGTCCCTATGGAACCGGTCAGAGGGGAAACTTTGACTAGCCCTGTCGACTTTGTCGAGGATCTTGAGCAACCGTTCGACGACGCAATTGCAACCATTTACGCTTCCACGCCACAAGATCCCCTTTCGTATATCAGGGAAGAGAAACTAGATGATAAGGACATCATGCTGATGGAAGGTAGGCCGAAAATAATTACTTTTATTAAGCAGGTCGTGTGCTCTACAAAGCTGCCGTCCCGGGATTTGTGCGGACTTCCTTCGAGTATCGGGCCCTCTTTGTTGGCGTGTATGCTGACATGAATTCCAGTCCCAAACTTGCCACCTCCTACAGCACACGCAAAGGAACTCATTCTCTTCCCCGAAGGGATACAAGCATTCGTTGCGCCGAAAGGCGACGTTGGTCGTCCCGACACTGCCAGCCATGGAAGAGACGGCTTCGGTTCTATAGCGTTCTTGAGACCAATCAAAGGTATCAAACCCCTAACACTAGACCTTTCATGGAGGTTCGTATGCTTTCTTTGACCCGTTTCTCTTCGATTCATCCACTTGGTCCCCATTCTGATATCTCGGTACTTTTCAGACCATTCAACTTCGGTAAAACGATCCCAACCGATGAGGATGTCACGGGAACTGCAAAACCTATTCAACCAGAAGACGAGGTAGAAGGATTCCCCGACGAGAAATACAAAATGACGACTCGAGTTCTTCTCGACCTGCGCGCTCCGACGCCGGCCGAAGAAGTACACCCAACCTTAAATCCGAACGTCCCACGTGGTTGTGAAGAATTTGGAGTGAGCCCTGCTCCCATGCGAGCGGAGGAAAGCGGACCCATCGGGTATCTGCTCACACAACGAGAGAGGCTAAGAGTATCTGGTGCAAAAATCGCGCTTGACACCGAAGTTGAAGCACAAGACACCGAGCCACGGTCTCATAACGACGGAAACGCGCAACTGGCCCAAGACGAAAATTCAAATCAACACGCGGAATACCGAGGCTTACGAGACCCATTCGATCTGGTGGAGTATCGTTCCCCCGGCCACGGCTATCCTTTTGATGATTCCGGAATTGGCATCATAGACAACGACGTCGGTCTTTCTCTCCCTAGCGAGTTTGCAGCTCCGCATCTATTGCACCCGCTACAGGACGACTTACGATATGCTGCGGATATTCTCGAAGAGAACCAGGAGAATATCTATGATCAAAGCGAAAATAAGGAAAACGTACCACCCTGGGACGAGCAGCCCGATCCCCAGGAGAGCCCGTACGATTGGAGTAGCTACTTCGAGTTCCCCGGAGCAGAAACTGTGTCTTTCGAACCACTCTCGTTTTTGTCGCAGGACCAGCGACTAGGACCTTCGAACGATTTGGCGAATTCGATCGCGCAGGATATACCTCCGCCGACCCTAAGTAGCCTTGGCGTCAAGCGTCCGGAAGATGATCTGGTTCCACCGGGAGAACACGAGCAGATGAACTCCAGGGTAGTTAAGCGGCCCAAATTAGACGATCTTGTTCCAGCCTCATCCAAGGATCTTTTCTCTACATTCATTGGACTTCGCAACCTGGCCAGATCGAATCTTGCCGTAGAGCATCCCGAGACCCAAGATGATACACCGACACCTCATCCAGATGTTCCCGAACAAATACTTCCGCGAGTTGCTCCCGATGACGTGTTCGATCGACACACGGTCCGTCTTCCCGAGCACTGGATTCCTGCCGTAGTGACCCACCGTTACCTCGTTTCCATGGCCCTTATTCAAAAGCGTGCATTAGTCCGTGAGCTGCAGGGTCATCAATGTCGGCTTGTCCTCGTCGAACGAGATGATCTTGGTGGGACCGATATTATCATTGATCCAGACTATGGCGTGTTGTTCATACCGCTGCTCGCGTTACCGGCAAGCATGGAGTCTGCCGTAGAACGAATTTCGGGTGAATCATGGCATTATTCGAATCTTTTCATCATCTTCGAGGCGTTTCCGAGCGCACAAAGCTATAGGACTGGCCATTCGCAGATCAATAGACCAACTCCTTACGCTTATACCCCTCCGATATGCAAAGCTATCAAGAAGCTCAGACGTACCTTGGGGATCGCAGAAGGTTGTGGTACCATGAACCCAGGATGTGTGGTTACCTGGGCGTTCGCAAACGATGTAGAAGAAGCTGCGAAATTTGTAAGGTGCTTCGGGGATGAGGCATGCGCTGTTTCCACGGAACGTGGCCGTGGAGTACTCTGGGATGAGAGGGAATGGCTGGAAGAAGAAGAGCGGGAGGTACGTTTTCTGATCGTGTTCGAGGGTCGGCCCTGCACGTGCCGTTGATGTGACTGTATGTATTCAGGGAGAGTCAGACCTCGCCGGTGTGCACGGCATGAATGCGTTTGCAGCATTCATGATGCTGTATGACAGATCGCTCGATGCTACCCTAGAATTATCACCTGAAGCTCGGCTGGCAGAATTTGGTTCGCTACTAGGACAAGAAAGGATGGTATGCCGATTATTCCTTCTTCTTTGTATCGAATCTAGCCCCATGACGCAGATGGGGTTGAATGATGTCATCGAGAGCAGATTGCGGCAACTCGCTCCTGAAATTGCAGATTCCGCCGTAGACCCTGATTACTGATGTCTTCAGACGTACGGGGTGGATACTGATATAGGCTGATATTAATGTAATTCCTACTAACGTGATATCACAGCTGTAACAGATACGCCTTCTGCGGCATGCTTTGCGGATGCAATAGTCCAAGCAGTACCAAAGCCAGTCTGAATGTCGATGGGACGGCATACTTATCTTACGGAGCTGACGCGTGTCGAAACACCAAGACTACTCTTACCGAGTCTTCCGTCCTCCGCTATGGTGCTCCCTGCCATCGGGGAAGCGAACACGGCCCGGACATTGTACGCAAATAGCTGGCGAAACACAAACCAAGAACAATACGTGGACCAATGTCCGAAAGCTGCCCTTACAGAGTCTATCCATCAAGAGTCCCATTCTTGCCTGGATAGCTGCCGAAAATATTACCAAAGATTGGATATAAACTGCATGGAGTGCGTCATCAAGGCAAGTTTGCCACGCATGTATGAGTTGGGAATACCTTGCGCGATTTCGTGACTGCCACTTTGATTATTTGCGATAGCTTGCGTCTCAATTGCCTAGGTTCTTGCGCACTATTGACGTTATCCATCCGGTATCGGCGGCGAGCGCGTATGAAGCTGAGACGTTTCATGAAGCGCTTGTTCCCTGCGATAGTAGGTATTACATCTTCCACTACCTTCTCTTTTTCGGGGTCTGTGCTCCCTGAAGAGAGCGGGATGGTTTCCGCCTGATATGAGACTGAACACTGCGCGGAAACCAACCCAAGAATAAGGATTTCGACTTACATCTAGGATTCTCTTCAACCTTTCGGTGTTCCTGTGGGAGCCTCTGCTATCCTCCATCACGACATCGCCCAGCAAGGCATTTACCGTCGGTCGCTGACAGCAGTTCGTTATGGTAGTTCTCTTAACTGGACTTGGAAAGGCTTACCTCAAGCAGTGATTCACCTTCACATTCCCTGCTAGTGTCTATCCCAAGACCCGAATCCAAACTGGCTTGCGGCAACTCCCAAATATAGATTGAGGAGTCGCTGCATGCCGTGGCTAGAAGCCGGTCGTCGCCAGAGAATGCGATGCAATTGACTTCGTCAGGGTGCGCTAGAATTGCCATCTGCTCGAACGTTGTGGTGTTCCATATCTTGACAGTGCAATCGCTGGAAGCGCTCGCCAGGCAGCCACCATTGTTAGAGACGGACAAGGAGTATATGATACTGCTGTGTGCGTACACAGGCTCGCCGATCATGCGGCCCGTCGAGACACGCCAGCGACGGAGTACACCATCACTTGAGCCAGAGAGAATCTGGGATTCATCTCGTGACCAGGCGACCGCCCAGATTGGCATTTCGTCTGCCTTGATTGGTCCGACAAGTAAATTTCCCGACTCCCAATCCCATACGCGAAGACAACCATCCCCTGAACCCGTGAGTAACCTGCAGTCCTTCGAGAACTTGACGCAGTTGATCTTCCCATCGCCGTTTAGGTAGGCTTCGTCTCGCACGATGCCTCCACTTTCGGTATCCCAGACGTTAACCTTGTGATCGAATGATCCACTAGCGAGGTAGCAGCAGTCACTTGAGATGTCAAGATACCTGACACTGCTTGTGTGACCCTTCCAAGGGCCGTCGACAGCAGCCAAGATATCGACGTCCCAGACGTTGATAGACCTGTCAAGACCACCGCTGGCGAGTCGCTTTCCGTCCGGGAATAAAGCAAGGCAGAAGACCGGGCCGTTGCTGTTCCCTAGAATCACTTCAGGTGCGTGTTCGAGGCTCCAGAGGCGAATGGAACCGTCGTTGGAGGCGCTGGCAAGTCCTTTCCCGTCCGGGAGGAAGACGACCGACCAGACAATTTCGTTATGCCCACGAAACGTTCCAACGGGCCTTGGCCGTGGGAGATGGTTGAGTGAGAGCGACAGCATCATGAGGCCCCGCCCAAGCTAGGGGTGCAGAATGGAGAAAGTGATGCGGTTCGTGTTTGGGAACCAGGGTCCCTCTGGACAAACCCTAAGACACACGCAGGTCCTGGATATCACGCACGCTGGACCAGCAGGCGAACGGCAGGCGGTACAGATCAATGACTGGGATTCCAGACTTATTTGAGTGATTCGAGGGCCAAGGAAGTGACAGTCGGACCCCTAAGTGGGCTGGCGCTGATGCGGCTCGTGGGAGCGCACGAGATGCTACCCCGTACTATTGTCGTTGGTCCTCTCCGTTTGCCGTGTTCCATACGCACATGGTGACTAACGTGTGAGGATGGCAGTGTGTGCGTGGCTATATGGTTGGATCGGGTTGACGATGTCACTGTAATAGTAGGTTCTTGTTGACGCCTCGTCGCTCACACGCACCTTCCTTATAATCTCTAATTTGTTGAACATCTGCTTGAATGAACCCCGAGTCACACGATGTTCACTAGCAAAAGTTTCTACTGCACCTCAGCGAGAGATTAACCACGATGCACGCGGCGGTCAGACGATCGACATCATCCCTGCAGGTCGCGCTCAACAAGAGTTCGTTCGTAGTAGTACGTTGGTAGGAGCAGCACTCGGCGACTCTTACTATTATCGGACATGGAAAACCCCCAATCCAACACGTTGAATCAAATTCTCGCCTAGACCTCAACGTTCCACCCTCGTGAAATGAGTCTGGGATTCCTTGTGGTGCACCCAACCTCGGTCCGAAAGCTATTGGCAGGTCAAATTAAATATATATTTAGAGAACGAGTTTGCGTGCAGATAGAGTAAACTGTAGGTCCAAGGATGGGAGGATTATAATGCTAATAGCATAAAATAGTGCCAATAGATAGGTCTTTTAAGAGTCCTTGGTCGAAAGGTTCAAAACCTGAAGCCGCCAGAAAGTCCCATCACGTTTTCGGGATCCACTTGCTTCTTTATGAACGCCAGCCTCTCCACATTCTCCCCGTATATCGCCTCGAGCGGCGTATCCGACAAGGCATAGTTTCCATACAATGATAGTTGTTCCGCTCCTGGTAGGTTTGCTCGTAGCCTGGCCGCACTTTCCCTCATACCTCGGATGATCGCGTCATCGGTAGATCCATCACCGGACCATCCAAAGACGATACTGAGGGGGGAGAACGATAATGCCCTCGACCCGGGCCATGCAGATGGCGACGTGGTGTGGTTATAAATATTTGGTAACAAAGGTTCGGCGCTGAAACTGGTGTATCCATAATTCAAGGGAAGTCTGTTTCCCTGGAACTGAGCCGTCAATAAGGTGAGTGTGCGCGGGGACATGTGATCAGCAAGAAACTCACGATGCTCTCGTTCAACATCATTTGCAGCAGATCCTCAGGATATGTGAGAACAGATATCGTGGCGAAGGACGCGCTACTCGCGTGAATGGTTCACCCGAAGGCGCAAGATGGATGCTACGTGACCTTACCGTAAACCCCAGGTCGCATTGGCATTCGAAGATTGCACGAGCGACAAGAATGATCGAGTAAAGACCTTGCTGCCGCCATTGCCGGTTAAAAAATCGTCGAACAGACCGGTCGGCGGTGCCGGAGCATCATAGAACAATATGGCAATATTAACCGGCTATTGGTGATTGGTGTCAGTTCTGGCCAGCACGCGGAGCACCAAGTGGCGGCTCAATGTGGGGGCCAAGTCACGTGTGGCTAAGATGATCCGAGTCCGTACCTCGCTCATGTTCCCCGCCTGAACATACCCGTATGAAGCGATCACATTGGCCTTTGGATCTGTATTGTTTGCTGTGAATTTAGTAGTTGCTTTTGTCAGCTGACCAGGTGTGTCGTAGGTGATGGTACCACCCTGTCGGAGGAAGCAACCGAACACCGGAACACGCTGTTGGCTCAAGCATTCATTTGCGGAAGAACAGGCAACACTTACCCAAACTTGTGTTTGTGGGAACGTCCTGAACGTGAACCGTGTCACGATGCCCTAGATGGTGCTAATATAGTGCCGAAGTTGCCACATGTACGTGGACTTACGAAGTTGTTAAAACCACCCTAGTACAAATACTTGAGTGAATACGCGATGGAACGTCAATTTAAAACACATCGGGAACCATACTTTCAATCCGAAAAATAGGTCAGTCTGGGAAGCGGTGACCTGTGTTGTAGTGCCATTTGGCAATACGAGCTCAAATGCATCCACTGTATCAACAGCTAAGCCATATTGATTCGCGTGCCAAGAATACCCTATGTGATCATGGGATCGCCCATCAAATCGGCCTCCGCCCGAGCATACAGCGTTGAACTAACCAACTTACCTCCACCAAGCGTGAAGCCGGACACGCCGATCCCCGAAACTCGCCCCCCCGCAACATTCATTCCGTATGGCTCCAAAGCAGCATACACATCATCCCAAATCATACCAGCGTCAATCGTGACCTTTTGCGTAACATTATCATACGTCACATCTGCGAAACGGTACATCGCAATTAGTACGCCAGGAGTGGAGGAGAAACCTGGGTTCAACGAGTGTCCACCGCCTTTGATCTAGTTCAAGGTGAGTGATATAAACAAACAACACTCGGGAAAACTAACGGCGAATGGACATCTAGTCCTTCCCAATATCTGAAGCTAGTGAATGCGCATTAGGTGCATGCTCAGGGCCAATGTCAACACGTACAGCAATGCCTACGTCTTCAGCTGTGCCAGGCTCGAATGAACACGCGGCTTCTTGTGTGCTCGAGATGGCGAAATGACCAATGTCTTTGGGGTATGGCTCTGTGCCTTGTCAAACACGCTTGTCAAATGATGCATCACATTAATGCAGAATGCAAACCACTGAAGAATACCCCTGAAGCTGACGAAACAGACGATGCGATCTCTAGACAGACTGCCGACATATCAGTGGGCGAGGCTGCATGCGAGGGAAGCCGCGGGCTACTAGTAGCTACGGTGGTCGTGTGCGCTCCATGATTCGAAAATAGCGACGCCACGACTATGCCCAGCAAAGCCAGCAGCATCCGATTCATGGGAATGAGCGAACACAACCTCAGAAAAAGCTTGGGAGGAAAGAAATGTGAGGGATGAAAGTCACGAAGAGGGTTTTGTTTTTCATCGGGAGCACCGAAATCGGTCGGGGGTTAACAGCCTTGAGGTCGGTGTCCTACAAGGACTCAGATCGGCGGGCAGGCTGTGTCTCATTCACTAACCAATGGGTTCACGGAGCGGTAATATCGTATGCGGCATGTTACAGGACGTACCAGGGCATTGTCGGGACTCATGGACCTCTTTGAAGGCTGCACAGGACTTGAACGTCATCTTGCGTGCCGCAGTGTGGCGTGTAGGACCTAGTAGGGCACGCGTCGGGCACGCGTCGAGCACACATTCCACTCAGGGTTCCAGTTCAACGAGCATGAAAATATACGGAATTAAGCAAGTAGCAAATGAGCAAAGCAAACAATGAGCAGCTAGCTGATGTAGATAGATGTTTTGAGAGACGTGAGGAGAATTGACCTGGACAATTATCGGAGTCAATTTAGAAATGTTAGCACGTATGTGTCATGTTCCGTTCAATGTGTCGTCAAGGGAATTAAACGTGAACAAACCAAACATGAAAGGCTACTCGTGATCGAGGGTCATGTACGGGTATGTCAGATTCGGATGGACTTTTGGAGGGGAGATGATCTCAAACTGGGACGTCTCGAAACTTGACCGGCTTTCTGCTTGCGAGTCCCGGATACCAGCGGAGAATTGAGACTGAAATGGAGATGCAGACCTTGGTGTTTGCATGACGACAGGAGACCACGCAGGTGGAATCGCCGATAATAAGTCGTGTGATGCCGACGAATAGTGATGGCCCGGACTCATCTTTGACCGCGGAACCGTCTTCCGGTGGTCGATGGAGTTACTCCCAGTTCGAACGTGGTTGGACAAAAGGTACTGTTCTGGAAGTTGGGGGCTGGGTGGTATGCTCCCGTCCAAGACGCTCGGTCGTCTCGGCTTGATCGTCTCATTGGAGACGGGTCGCTCTGAGCTCTTCCGAGGTTCCGATAAGGTTGGTTGTTGCGATACGGCGCCAGTGACCGATTTCCATGATTTCAATATAGATTTGCGGACACTTGGTTTCTCTTGGGGTGATGCATTTAGCAGTATAGCTGGTGAATTTGGTCGGGAGCCCGAAAGGGAGGCTCTTGGTACTTGATCAAGCTGGAATTGTCCTACATGCGCTCTTCCGTTCGTACCTCTCGTAGCCATGCCCGGGACGAGCTGGTCAGCTGGGGTAGGCGGGTGCGGGGAACTAGGTAGCTGGACGGAGGTACGTCCAGGCGTTGGTGGCTGAGGAAGAGCATTAGGCGATGATTTACTCCTGCGCCACAGCTTCTTCAGCCCTTTCACACTGACCAGAGGCGCAGTCGACTTGACAACTCTATCGTTTTGATCCGGCACATTCGATGAGTCGGCAGAAAAGCGGCTAGAGGGAGTCGCTGAGGTAAGTGACCCTGAACCGTCCTCTATGGATGACATAGATGAACTTGGACCGAGAGGCTCATATGTGACCTTTTGCGCCACAGGGTCCCAATAACTTTCCACAGGAGCGGCATCAACTTCATAGACGGATGGGTGACGACCAAATGGATCTGGAGAGAGGGGAATCGGGGAATCTGAGGCGATGCTTATTTGGCGAGAAGGGGAAGGTATCGTTAAAGGATACATTGCTTGCTCAGAGTCCCAGAGTCGTGCCTGGTTGTCTGTCAGTGTTGTGGAGGAAGGACTAGGCATAAAAGCCTTGGAAACGCCGTTCAGAGTCAGTCTCGGTGTTGATGGGGGAAGATTCGCAGACTTCAGAGGAGATCCATTTGCTGTCTTGGTCACTAAGGCATAGGGGATGGACGACCGTTCTTTATGTAAGGGACTCGCAGATGGGCTTCTAGGACCATTTAGATGCGGCGAGGAATGACCAGAGACAGTACGTACTCGACGGGTGTGGGCGGTGATGACGCAGTTGAGTTGCGCTCGTGTGTTATTGTGAAATCCTCACCCAGCTTTGCTGTCTTCAATTGCCGAGGCGAGAACTGGGCAAGGGTCTGAGAGGGTCTGTCAAGTTATGCGTTACTAGCAATTGGAAAATACTTGCCCTCTCAATTTCATCTAGTTTCGCTTTCATGAGGTACTGACTTCGCCGTCTGTCATTGGGGTCATTCTCGTCATACTGAAATTGTGAGCAGTTAGTCGAGGAGGAGATGTAAAGAAGTAAATGTCCGACCTCTTCGTCATCGTTTCCTAGATCTAAACCAAGGTCCAAGTCTTCAAACACAGTACCCACTCGTTTCTCTTCCCCGGGACTCCGTGATCGTTGATACTCTTGCTCTAGTTCAAGAGACAAACCCTCCTTACCACGGAAACCCACGGCATCTGTGTTTCCATCCAACAAGCTATTCGTCGGTGAGTTTTGGGCAAGAACCAACGGCGTTGGCGTTGGCCGTTTTCCACTAGCTGTCAGAGGTGATGACCGTCGCCTTGATTCCGTAGAACTTGGAATCGATACACTGAGTGGAGGGCGAGACATTCTTTGCATGATATCCCGAACTTCGTCCACATCATCGGTGTCACTAGTACCGCATTCTTCTTGCCCCTGTTCGGGAAGAGCGGCGAGTGACGCTGCATCCAATACGAGCTCTACCACGTGTGGGCTATTGACCTTCCGTCTCCCGTTGTCTGATTCGGCATGAATTTCTGACCAAGTTTCGGCATCAGTGCCAAATACATCCCCAAGTGGGTCAGACGCCATAGAAGTCATGCACGCAGTTGCATCTGCATCTAGGGATTCTGAGAGAGGTGCATATTCTCCGTTCCCAAGCTGTTCCCTATCATCAGAATCATATGACCGTAAAAAGGGTGGTTTCTGCATTCTCTGTACCAATTTGAGGTCACATGGTAGTTGCTTCTCGTCCGTTGAGCTGCTCGAGTCAAGAGTGCGAGAGCGAGAATCAGAGCGGTGACTAGAACGACTCTCTGTCCTTTTCATGCGTCGACTGCGCACCCAAGGCTCGTACCAGGTGGCCTTTCGTCTGTCAATATCGAATTCTACCTTGGCAAGGATCGGTATGATGGAACGCGAGTTCAAACCGGGTAAGTCGATACCAGGAGGGTCATGATCTGACGAATGGGAAGTGTCGGGAGTGTTCGGTTCTGAGTGGGACGAGGTGGCCGCGGACTTGTCATGAGACCGGATATCTGACACAAATGATCCGGTTGAGGTGGAAGGGGTGATGGAGTAAGCGAGGGGACGTGGCTGCTCAGTTCGTGTCGGAGTGACCAGTGGGCGCAATGAGTGTGATGGACCGTTGTGTTCCGCAGCCAGATTCAGATCAAGACCCAAAGGATTCGGGGTCCCACTTCGAGATAAGGGGATGGCCTCATCTCGTTCCGCACGAAGCACTCTTGTCCAGATGTGTTTCCATATCTCCTCCGAGAGCCTTGGGCCTGGTTCACCTCCGCCGGTGTCGCAGGTTGGCGAAGCAAAAGGCATAGGACTGTTCTGCCTGCTCTGCGGCGGGGCGGTCACGAGGTAGAGGACGATTCCGATCGTGCTGGGTAAAGCATATTCCCTTGCGATGACGAGGAGCTGTGCTTGGAGGGTAGACTGTAGTGCTACGAGGGTTCCGCGGCGGAATTGGGTGTGATATCCAGAGGCGGTCGATGGAGGGGGGGTGAAGTCCGTAGAATCGAAGGGGTCGGCTTCATGTGGGAGGTGCAGAGGTGGAATTACGTGTAACAAGTACTTTGATTGAGCCGGAGATAGCAAATTAGGGGCGGTTGCGGTGGACGGCGTGACGGAACGGCTAGGGACATGAGCATGGAGTGGCGATGGCGAGACACTCAAATGAAACTGGGAAGATAATGACGCAGGGAGGGACATGGCGGGCAAGGGTGTCGATACACCGAGTGCATTGGCCAGTTTGGCGAGACGGCGGGGCGACAGAGGCGTACGAGGAGCCCACCCCGACCCCGGAGAACCGGTCTGTGAGTGCATGGAAATCGCGAAAATGATCCTAGACGAAATTGACTGGCAACTAGGAAAAAAAAACAAGAAAGACATACCTCGCGAAACCGGTCGACGACGACGACGACGAACCCTTCAAAATGCATCGTAGCGCTCACGTGACTTGTACGGTATGCCGAGTCCTGGCTAATACACATATCCTGAGCGCACTGGACGAGGACGAGGCGTAGTAGTACTTGGTGGCCCCCTCACGACGAGTGCGTTGGCGACCGGCACGAACATGTTTCATAGTCCCCTTTCCGACATAGTAGGATTATTTACACTCGCTATGATGCTATGTAGACTAGTATGAGGATCGTGTGAAGTGGCTTGTTCTGGTCCTTGTCGCCGAGGATCGCGACCGTGGTGACGGTAAATATTGTTGTGTTCGCTTGTTCTTCTCCTTCTTCGACCTTGACTTGTGTAGTACTACGATCTTGTTCATTTCATTCCACGACCCACCCACGACAATGGATCAACACCAGCACCACAACCAGCACATCCCCGATGATCACCACCCAAATCTCGCTCAGACAGGGCCATATGCCTATTATCCTGCCGAGCAGCACGACACCTCCTACTCCCTCGCGTACAATAACCAGATGCACCACCAGCACTCTTATCCGCTTCAGCATCCTGCCACTCATCCGCGTGGGTGCTCTTCCTCGCGTTTTTTACTCGCCTATACCTCATGTTGATCTGATAATGCGACTCGTGTACTTTGTATGTAGGTCATCTATCCGCCCCAGACCTCCATCAAAGCCTGCAGTTCCATAATCTCAGCCTCATGTCCTCCCATCAATATCCGCCACCCGTGTATACCTCATCGCCACAACATGTGTCAATGGCCCTGCCTGCTGGCTCTCCCCCTCCGCCCTCCCCTCACATGTATGATCCCTTGTCCCCCCCCATTTCAGGATCAGACACATCAGCGGACGGCATCTACCACCATTCCAGAAACAGCAGCGGGACGGGCTCCCCTTCATCTTCCAGAGGAGCAAGCTTGGTACATCGTTCTTCTCTTCGCTACAACCCGACCCCTTCCCCAACGACAAGCTCCTCCGGCAGACGTGGTCGCGGTCGCTCCCTAAACGACTCTGACGACGAAGACATGGGTGCCACCTTTGTGGAAAACCTCGCTCACTCCCGCAAAGAAGCGACGCGGCGGCAGAGAATCGAGGCCGAGCAGAGACGCAGAGACGAATTACGCGACGGCTATGCAAAATTGAAAGACGTCCTCCCCGTCTCCAACCAGAAGAGCAGCAAGGTGTCGCTGCTCGAGCGAGGTAGGTCCCCCTGACGGTGCTCCTGACACCCATCGTCTCACCCGCCACTCCTTTAGCGACCAATCACATCATCTTCCTTGAAAAGTCCACACAGGAGATGCAGGCTCGTCTCCTCGTGCTGGAACAGGAAGTGCAGCGGTTACGTGCTGTCAACGAAAAGATCTCGCTTGGTGTTGCCAACTCACCATCGCCTACCAATAACATGCATGGCGTCGAGAGCAGGCCCTTGTCCCCTCCACCAGAGTCAGGGATGTCAAGCCACTCTCTCACCCACGTCCAAGGGCAAGAGCCCCCACGGGAGGACTCGCGCAGTCCGGCCGCTTCGGACGGGTACTAAGTGGCATCCAAATCAAACGCGCTGTCATAACGGACGCTTCTCATTTTTCATCCTCGTTTTCATTGGTTCTGAACGTTCTTGTCTCATTGCACATTCTGTATTTTTTTTTTTTGTATTCCTGCTCTGGGCGAACCCAAGGGAGAGGCGTCGACAAGATCTTGTGGCGCTGGTCGCACAGCGCGGTGCGCGAAACCAGTTCAAAAGCCTCCCTACCCTCCTCTCCGCACCGGTTGCTAGCCAGCTGCTCAAGCTTATCGTGTCGATCCGAGAACGCGCGATGATTATCAGTTGTGCCATCTTGTTGATCGATAGCCAAATCGACATTTCCTGCCTCGTTTTCCCCGACTGGCACTATCCCCAGTGGATTTGATTCACTTTCGCACAATCTCCCTCGGCGCCCTTTTCCTGGTTCCTTTTGACATTTTCTCGACACTCGCTCGCGTTATACCTTCTTGGCGGCCCATCATCCATCCATCGATACCATTCAGCACTATCACACACCCGTTACCCTCACACGACACTTTGCATCGTCCGTGATTGGATGCTTTCCTACCTTGCCACGACCGCAGGCACGATATGACGACCGAACGAACCGATTCTTGACGAATACTCACGAACTCACGCGACGGGACAAGCAAGGGGCACACGCCCAGTTTATCGATTCGCCTGCCGAGACAACATGAAGGAGTCAGCTGTTCTCTCCATTTCGTTTTTGGAAGAAGAGACTGCTTTGTCCTCGGCTTTCCTGAGGGGAGCTATTGTTGTCGCCGCGGGTGCCCGCTCCAGCAGTGGGCTGGAGAACTAAAAAGGCTTGTCGAAGCGGGGATGGTGATAGACCGCTCCCGAAGGACTGAGATGTTTTGATACATTGCGCTATTCTGTTTTCAGTCACCGCACACATGCATATATCCATTTCTACACCAAAAAGACGCGACCTGATGCTGCCCGTCGACGGATGACGGTTTGGTGGTAGGGCAATGAAGGGGCCCTTGGTCAGATTGGAGGACGGAAAGCCCAGAAACCCAACGAACCGCGAACCCTGAGTGAGAAGCGAGCCATGCTGCGCAAAGGTGATATTCGACACAACCGGATGGGCCGGTGGCAATCGGCCAATGATTCTAATCCTGCCACCGGGCAGTGAGGACCCTCTGGAAGGCGGAACGAGTTCCGTCAAGAGCTAAGCTGGGCAAGTGTTTACGGTCGATATAATTAGCAATATGTGTTCCTCGGCGCCAGGTTAGAGAGAATATGGGTATGTGAAATGGCGATAGTGAATTGGGTATGTCTCTGATGGCGAAGGGATGTGGTCGGTGTTTCCACGCAGCTGCGTTCGACAGACAAGGCGTGACGACCCTGAAAAGTTGGGGCGCATGGGTACAGCAAGTGACTGAACTGGAAATAAGTCACAGTCGGAGCTTGAGCTAAACGGTCGAGAACGGACATGGAATCTTGATGCGATTTGGGCGGAGGGCTAACCTGTACGTGACCGGAATCGGTGCCATGGTTGGGCCGTGTGAGACCAGTGACCAAATGGCTTGTGCTCTGACGAGCAAAGTGTTTGAACATCGGGATCAGTTGGTCGGTTCCGATCAGCAATACGAGAGCGTCGACGAAGTATGTTACCGCAGGGAGAACCAGGACAGATTCAGCAAGACTGCGGACCCTTCCTGAAAGGGTTGAGAGCGGTGGAACGAGGCGGAGATGAAACAACAAGACTTTCCATTCTGTGTGTAGGCGCGGTCAAATTCGACAGGGATCTGCGGGTCAGAAAAACATGAGGCTGCACGAGTCAAGACTGGCACTGGATGCCGCCAACTCGAATCGGAGAGTGTCGTATGCAGATCCAGGTCGATCTATATGGAAACTGGTCACGCAGTCACGTGTGACCTGACCTGGCTGGCTGTCCTTCTGGACCGCGTCCAGGTGAGACACCCTTTTTTGTGACCCACAGACATGACTGCGCTCAAATAGCGCATCTATGTTGAAGCGATCAAGGGACCCTATTCATCTATGACCGACTTCTGGAATGGAAGCTCTCACCACACATCGACTATTTGCTCTTCACGCACATCGATCGCTCGACCAAAGACTTTTTTCAAGAGGCAAGTTATGCTGTGTATATGCTATGTCCATCTGTGGATGTGCTGACGCTATGCCTAACAGAGTAGGCCACGCAGCTGATGCGCCCTCTTTACGGCGACTTCGTTCGGCAACAAGTCATCTCGCTTTTTGGATGGAGGCGGTCATTGGTCATTCGGCAAGTATCAGAAGCCTACGCGTGACGTGAGCGGAGCAGACGCTCGAGACAATGCCATGGATCCGATCAGCCATGTAACGCGTCATGTTGGTCGTACGCCGCGGGGACGGTACTGCGAAGCACTCGGAGGAGGTTGGTGCGTGTCTTTGCTTAAAGTCTAATTACGTGGGAGGGGTCACGTCATATGGGGGGGTTGGGTGATGGGAATGTTATGATGGTGACGAGGAAGAGGAGTCATAAAATGCAAGTCACACGGATCTGCATATGACCTCACGACGGGTAAAAAAGGTCGCACTATGACCATTGTGGATTTACCACGAATATGATATGAAGAAAACGTTGCGCATGGGAATGGAGGGTCATCGGCACGGGCGGCATCCTCGGCCACTCCGGATCTTGGCCCAGCTATTCCGGAGCCGCGGGAGAAAAAGAAACGCGTGCAAAACGGAAAATGCGGTGCGGAGATAAATTGGAAACTCGGCAGGGCACCGGGGTGTGCCGTCCCGCTCGTTCGGCTCTCTCCTGCCCCTTTTCGGATCCCAGATGGGAATATTACCCAATCATTGCATTGCAGGGACTACAAATTCCGGCACACGAGGCCGGATTCCCATTTGTGTCCGTGTGTGAATCAGATGCCATATCGGGCCCCCGTGTTTTGGGTGGTGGCGATATTTAGGCGGGATCAGATGCGTCACTCTTCCTCATCCTCCCTTTCCTCCTCCTCACCCGACGTTTCTTTTCTTTTCTTTTCCTTCTTCTTCGCTTGTGCTCTATTGTGCGCTTGGGACGACAACGCCGGCTCTTTGTTGTTTTTCACGTAAGTCTTCCTCCTCATTGTCTACCCTCGCCTCACCCACCACTATATCAGGTCCCCTCGTATTCCAGTTTTTATTCATCTCCTCATCTCTGCATCACTATCTCGCCATGGAATCCACCCTCCTCGAGCACCCCCGCAGCCCTACCTTCATCGACGCACCCTTCACTTACGACTCCCTCTCTAACCTCGAGCCTTATCTCCAGTACCCCCAGTCTCCCTATGGTGTCTCTACCATGGCTTGTACGTATCATGTCTCGGATCTCTCTCTCCTCCTCACCCCTTATCAGTGCCAGGTCCTTCCGCCTCGTCTCCCCGTCTCGACTTCAACACCCTCAACCTCGCCAACACCATCGGTGAATACTCGTACACCCCCTCCGCCAACTACACCACCGCTTCCCCCGGTCGTCCCTACACCCCGCCTGACAACGGCATCTCTCCCCCTGCCGTCTACAACCTCTCTGGTGGCGAGCTCTCTTCCGATGGCCTGACTTCTGGTCGGCGCAGTCGCGGCAGCGGCACCCATTCTCCTTCGTCGGTGCACAGCGTCCCATACGCTTCGGTTCCCCGCTCTCATCGCTTTAACCCCATCGCTCCTCCCGCGACACGCTCCGCGGCCAAGGCTCCGCGTCGCAAGTCTCGCAACGAGGACTCTGATGAGGACGATGACGACTTCCAGCCTGCCATCGCAACTGGAAGCACTACCGATGTCCGCCGCGAGACGATCCGTCGTCAGCGCATCGAGTCTGAGCAAAGACGTCGTGATGAACTTCGCGACGGCTACCGCAGGCTCAAGGATGCCCTCCCCGTCTCCAACCAGAAGTCGAGCAAGGTCTCCCTTCTCGACCGTGCTACCACTCACGTCAAGTACCTTGAGATGACCGCACAGCAACTTCAGACGAGGCTCCAGCAAGCCGAGAATGAGGTCCAGCGACTCCGCACGTGAGCATCCGTCTCCCCACCTCATCCCTATCCCTGACTGACTCCCCCGCGCCAGTGTCAACGAGGCGTTGATGCTTGGCACTGCCGAGCAAAGACATGCTGCCGCTGCCGCTGCAGTCGCAGCAGTATCACAGCAATCTCAATCAAGCTTTTGATTGTTGACCTCGTTCATCGTCGCGGTCCTCAAAAATCCCCCGCTCGTCGGTTACATTATCTTTCATGGACTATTATTGCAGAGATGACTCGCATGACTGGAATACCTGCCTGGTTTGCAGGTCGCATCACTACAATGGACACTTAGCATCGCATATTTTTTTATTCTGCATTGTTTTACGACACCTCATCCTAGCGTCTCCCTCAAGTTGGCTTCCCCCACACTCTTCCCTGCTTCCCCGGCATCGTCAGCCTGCAGACACTTTGGCCGCGCCACCCGCTCTTTTCGTGCTTTTCTATTCGACGGTTAGCCCGTGGTTAGCCCTCGACTGGATAGCTCCAGAGCTGGAGATTTCATCAAGGTTGGACCTCCTGGCTCGGTTGACGGAAGATATGACACGACACCGACGCAAGACCGCAGCTCAGTTCGAGGCACTCGGTCACGCCGCTCGCGGTGTGCTTGTCTGCTGATGCTCGCGCGCTCTTCTTGCCCTTTCTTGTCCTCTATCGTCTTCCTGTCCCGACCCTATTCCGTCCACGCGCACTTGTAGGCGAACGACCCCTTAGTTGGGGTTACGTGCCTCGTGCGAGCCGATACACTGGCAACCTATCTCCACACCACCCTTTCCCTGCATTGCCTTTGCTGGTTTAGTTTTCCACAGCACGTACTTGAGGATCGCACTCACGCATTGTTTATTACGCCCTGAATTATACGCATGCATGTCACAAGTAGGCGACTGATCACCGCTTGCTTCACGACTTCCCTCCCTCCCTCCTTTCATCCAGACCCGACGGGGAGTATCGGCGAGGCGACAACGAGCCTGGCACCTTTCCCTACCGCTCTCATTGTATGGGGCGGTGTGTGGACACGGGTGTAATCCTCGCGGAGCAGGTTGTCGATGAGAGATCATCCAGAGTATGGTACGCACTTTACTCGGTTCACTTCAAGATGCCGTTCCCGTTGCGCTCGCCCCTCGTCATCGACTGCACGTTGTGCTTGAGCGCCTCGAATGGATCGTTGATGTTGGTACTGGGTTCTGTTCTGCTCGCTTGCGGGCATTGGAAGTATCACCTCTTGGATTGTGTTTCATATTTCGACACGCCTTGTCATTTCCGACTCGCTTCCTCAGGCATCTTGCACACGCTACTAGCACCCACGTCGCCCTGGCTCTTCCCTACGGTACCATCGTTATCCGCCCTTCTCTTTGACTGCACGCGCGTTAGTCGTTTTGCTCTACTGCTTAACTTGTAGGTATTGTGTGTATTTGTCTTGCTTCTCGACATGTACCGAGCCGTACTGCGTCTACGATGTAGCACTGCTGTTGTCATAACCTATAGTATATGAAACGACCATCGCTTCTCATCTGGTGTGACAAGTGTTATCGATTGGTTGGCGGCGTCTTATCGACTGATCTGATTCCTGTTCGCGAACCACCAACATCGAAACAATGCCAACACCAAAAGGAGCGGATTCAGACGAGCTGGCCATCCAGCGCCAGCTGAAAATCAAGGTTGGCGCAACCAGGCGGTGCGCATGATATTTCCGCTTATCTCTCCATGTGGCCGCAAACTCTGACACGTCACCTTCAGGCTGCTCAAGGAACACAATCTATACCGAAAAGAAGCGGAGGATAACCAGCGCAAGGTAGACCGGATTGTCACAAACAACGGCGAAGAGTGGGACATCAAAAATGCTGTACGTGTATCTACCTCTCCCCGTCACACACCCACACTTTGTGGCTGCTGCGTGTCATGCGTGTGGGTGTGGGTGTGGGCACAGCGCGGAAATGAAGGTGCGCTAATTCGATGCGGTGTTCCTGTGTTCATCGTCTTCGGTGGCACTTTGCCCATTTCCATTGGGCGGGTTCGATTCTATAGAGAAGGATATGCGAAGAATCCAAGAGAATGATCAAGGACACCGGTGATCGCCTGGAAAAGGCGGTCCAAGAACTCAAGACGCTCGTCGTGCGTCTTCCATTGGTCGACCGCGTTGACCTCTTGTTGAAACACACGCCCAGGATTCCGTCAAGGCGAGGCCAGAGTTCTCCGATGACAAGGGGCTCCTAGACGCCGACAAGGAACTCACAGAAGCGACCCTGTAAGCGTTCATTATGATATGGCCGGGGAAGCAAACCTTCATTTCATAACCAGGGCATTGCAACCGGCCGACAAGGCACTCTGAGAAGAGTCGTCTTTTTGTTCTATGCCCGCACTGTCAACGAAGCCATCGGAGCTGGCATGATGGTCTTTCCGTTCCTCCGTTCATTTTCGTATGAGAAAACCCACTATTTTTTTTTTGTTGGTTCTTCTTGTCAATCAAGCTGTCGTCGTCTCTACCGCCGCCGCTTTATTGCGTTTCATTTCTTGTCTTATTCCCGTGAGTGTAAATCTACTCGACGGCGTTGTGAGTCATCCATCGCTTCGTCTGCCTCCCGTTCCCGCGCGGCCTTGAGGCGTGTGAGGGCGTTGAGGATGCCCACCCATGCGTCACGACCTACCCTCTCTTCCTGTAACCCCAGACTGACCTCCCCCGCGCCTGCTCCACTTGTGGGGATGGTTACCCCCAGCGACGGGGGCACGAACCCTGGGGGTGGCGCATTGATCGCGGAGGGGGCAATGCGAGACTGCCGAATATGCGCAAGCGACGAACGGACGGCGACCTGTATAGACTGGACACAGTCCAGCGATGTGACCAACTGGCGAGAAAGACGCACGTCCAGCCGTTCAAAGTATTCGCTCACTTCGAGCACGAATTGCTCCGAGCGTTCCTCTCCCTGAGGGAGGTTGTCGTCGGGTCCGTCCGTCTGCGGCAGCGTGAGCAGTGAGACGGAGGATGCTGCCAGAGAAAGCAGCCGCCCAATGTCCTGTGGTCGAGTTCATGAGTGACGTCGGTGGAGTCCACGAGACGGATCCGCGAACCCGTTCTACTTCTCCGAGTGCGTATATCTGACGCGCCGTGCGGCTCGCGGTCCATATTGGATCGATCTCCCCGCTGGGCTCGTGCGCTGTCCGTTCTTCTGGCTGTGACATTTGGTCGTCGTTCGAGGCGAACCCGAAACGTCCATCATTGTAGCAAATAACAAAGCAAAGCAGGAGAGCAAGTATCAAATACAAGTGAATTATCGTGTCGTGTCAAATAATGTAGTCGTCGTCTCAGCCAAGTTTTGCCTTCTTGGTGGGTTGTGGAGTGGGCTTGGTATCCCCCTCCTTGCGCTTCTTTGTTCCTCCCCCACTCCTAATATTGCTCATCATGTCCCTAATCCTGTCCTGCACCACAAACGATATCTTGCCAACCTCCGAGTCGGCTCCGTTGAACGTGACGGCGTTCCGGATCATGAGGTCCGTGTCCGCCTCAAAGGCATCTATCGAGTCGTACTTGTCGCCATCCAGTTTATTGCGGATCGTTCGGAGGTCTCTCGCATCCTTCTTAGGAATGACTTGAAAGTATGTTGGAATACCCAACAGCGCAGGATCGACGGGCTCTCGGAAGACGAAAGAACTAGTTGAAAAAGGTAATCAGTCAAGGTACCGTCAAGTTGTCATGGTGCCTCACATGTCTTCCTTCACCAACGTCGTCATTAATCCTTGCAGACTCCGCTTCTCCGCCCAAGACAGCTTTTTCTCAACAGCTTTGGCCCATTCCTTCTTGAACGCTCGCTCCGCCACGTCTGCACAGTCCACGGGGTAAGTGGTGGGAGGATTGAATTTTCGACAGTTGCCAAAGACGAGGTCGGCATCCTTTGCAAAATCTTCCATTGTGGTATATTTGCCTTCTGTCAGCTTTTGGCCCATCGTGCCAAAGTCCATCGGGTGGGCGATCTCATCATAGTAACTAGACATTGGTCAGTGTTGCTTAGCACGTTCTATGCATGGATCAAGGCTCACGTAGGACAGCCATCCTTGACAGGGTCTACCGGCTGAGAAAAGATGGCATACTCGGGAAGTTTCGCGATCGCCCTCAGTATGTCTCTACATTTCTTCTCGTTTAATGGTGTGGTAGAAGGGGTAGCACGGGGTTTTGAAGGCGTGGGCTGGGCGCTGGTAACGTCCCGCTCCTTCCCCTTGATAGAGATGCGTGGTACCTCCGAAGCTGATGCCGTTGGCGCAGGTTCAACTCCCTTCTTCTTTGATTTTGCAGGCGGTGCAGCAGCGGCCTTTGGTGTCGGCGCAGGTCGCTCAGGGACAGGCGTACTCGCTCTTCCGGATGGCCCGTTCAATTTGTCTCTTCTCGACAAAGGCGTAGCATACGTCAAGATATCATCCTCATCGGCTTCCACGTTTGGCTTTCGACGCTTGCCGGGAGGTCCACTGCCCGACGCCTTGGCTAGGGGTGCTGGTGATTCCCGGTTCGACTCTGCCATCTTTCGTTGACGCTTCTCATCCTTTTCCCGCTCAATTGCGATAACCTCTTGAAGCAGGTCATGAGATCCATCGTCGACGTACGGTGGTGGTGCCTCGTCCGGAATCTTTGCTCTGCGAGCCTGATATTGAGAAGCTTTGTAGGCCTCTACTGCCTTCTCTGTTGGCTTCTCAACCGGTTTCTCGACGATTTTCTCCGCAGACTTGACTTGGGCGCCACCAACCTTCAGCTTGATAATTGGTCGAGGAGCAGGTTGTTCTGACGCCGGCGTCGGGACACGTGTAGCTTGTGGAGGTGGCTTCTGATGCAATGGTTTGACCACGATAGACGGCAACTCTTTGTGACTAGGTTCTCCAGCCTTGTTGGCAACCTCAAGTGTCTTGTTGATGCGACTCCACACTGATACCCCGTGTTGCTCAGCAACAAGCACCGCACAGAAGTTGGCCACTCACATTTCTCGAAAAAGGTTTCAAGAAATATAGCCTCGGTATGTGCGTAGCTGCCAGAAACATTGTATTGCTTCGCGTTGGTGATCATAAGTCGGAAGTCATTCTCGAACGCGAAACGATCCTTGTAATGGCCTTCCTCCAACATGGCACCTATCGTACTGAGATCCATCGGATTTTTGATCACTTCATAGTAGCTGACAGGAACCCATTGTCACATAGATAAACAAACAAAAAAACGGAGACACACTTTGGCGCATGGTCTCGCACAGGATCGACTGGTTGCATAAAAATCATGGCATTCTTGTGCACCTTGAGTTTCTTGAGTGCGTTGCGACAAGCACGCAAGTCGTTCATGCTCATCCCACCCGTTTGCGCCTTGGGAACGTGTGGCGGCTTGGCAACACCGACAGGTTTCGCCTTTGGCTTTGGCTTGGCTGGCTTGCCCTTCGTAGGAACAGGAGGTGGTGCCATAGCTCCAGGACGTGTGACAGCAACGGGCGTGGCGCCAGATGGTGTATGAGCGCGCGCTGCACTGGGCATGATCTTGAGCTTCGGAGGAGCTGGTGTTGCCGATACAGTGGGAACGCGTTGAGGCGGGCCGCCCGTCTTGATAGGTCGCGGTACTTTGGTGGAAACTCTGACCGGGGGAAGCTGAGGGACTTGTTCTGCCACAGGCGTCGGGGGAAGGTGAATAGTCACTTTCGGTGGTGTTTCTTCGATACCTCTGAGAACAATGTCCGCAAGCTTAATGATACCCCATCGAACCTCCTGGTCAACGTCGGGGGCACTAAAAACGTCGGTACTCGCATCAGGCGTATTCAATGGAGGCGAGATATGAACATCACGTACAGTGCGATCGGCATCAAAAATTCACGCAATACTTCATTCTTTCCAATTTCGCGGTCCTTGCGGAGAACTTTGATCATGAGGTCCACGTCACTCTTCTTGGTCTCTTTCGCTTGGGGAGGCATCGATCCATCCTCTTCAATGAGCAAGGACTCTGAATCTTTCAATGCATTCTTCATCTCGCCCATAGAAACCAGAAGGGCCAAGCTTTGACATGCGCTTCGGGCCACATGGCGCCGGACAACCCGCGAAGGATCATTTGCCATCACCGCAAGAACATATCGCATAATGGCAGGTGTGTACCATTTGGACATGAAGAGCCCATCAAAGGCAGCGATCCTAACCTGAGTGTAGTTTCCCTCACTGATCTTGATTAGCAAAGCAAGAAAAGGCTACAATTATGGATATGACACACCGGGTGAGCGGAAAGAAAATTCTCAGATCATTTGGAAGCAGATTGGCGGCCGTCAGGAGAAGGTAAAACTAAATCCAATCTATAAATGAACGCCGCTGCATGCAGGGAAAATATACCGACCTCCAAGGTTGCAATGGTGACGACATTGTGTGGTGAGGAAATCAGCCTATCCATGCTTCGATATCTGCTAATCTCATCTACCGTTTGCTTCAGGAGCTGAGCGTCCTCGGCGGTGTGTTCGGATCGTACTTCTTCCTTCAAAAGTTCGCCACGCTCTGGCGGAGCGATCGATACCGTAGCACAAGCCGCCGTAGAAATCAGAGTGCAGATATAGACAGCATCAGAGTACTGTAACGCCCAGTGAGACCATGCTTCGATTCGAGTTCAGCGACACTCACCGGGTTCGCCGTGTTATCATTGTACCGTAGCTGATCTACGAGGAATTGTCGGACCACCGCAGGAGTCTTGCCGTTCTCAAAACGGACTTGAGAGACAGCATGGACAAGCGCCTACGGATATCGATAAGCCTCGATTGGAGCAGACGCAACACGTGCTGACGCACCTTGCGAACAAAATATTCTGCGAGGTCTGAAAAGTCGTTTGGTTTCGGGACATAGGTGTGTATGAACAAGTCTTGGTTCGCATCTTCAGGTTCATAGCAATATCGTAAGAAGAGTTTGAAGAGATGAAAGAGACCTAAAAATTCGAGCCGTCGAATTGCACACTATCCGTAATGTCATCGATCTGAAAAAGAAATAAAACTTCTTGACTTACGCTGACGAGGGCGGTCGCTGCTTCACACCTTATCCGATAATAATAATTGGAGACAAGTACTGTCTTTGTAAATGTGCTAGAAACGATAGCGGTTGGCTGTTTGGCAAGGGCATGGAGAGCCTATCGTCGAGTCAGGCAATGACGAGACAGCACATAGAATGAACTCGCCTCAAGTTGAGCGACGACGTCTCTATCACGTTGTAGTTGAGAGACCCACATGAAATCTGGTTGTTCGAATGCAATGGCAGCAATCCACTCAAAGTCGGCGTCCATTCTGATCCATTCGTATGTGGCACCGGACATGACCTGTTCGTCCTCCTCCGTCCAATCAGCCACTTTCCAGTTCTCTCGTTCCTTCTCCTTCTCCCAGATCTCCAGCCCAAATCCCATGTCAATGAGGCCAATAGCTTCAGCGGCTTCGGCATCGCCCTCCGCAGCCGCTTGAGCGGCTGCTTGACGGGCAAGGTAACGCTTAGTGTTCCGACGGACACGCTTGTATTTTGTATTGAATGGGACTTCGTACCGCTTGAATGGAGATCTAATGTCAAGCACATGCTCGTATGGCGTCCCATCAGCTTCATGTATGCGAACAGTCATTTGGCCCTATCAACTAAGTGAGAGAGAATTTACATATGCCAAGAGGAAGACCTGCCTCAAAGAACGAAACGGGCTTATAGAGCAATTTCGATACTTCGTGATCATGAGCTCTGTAGGCAGGTGCCTCTTGTCGCATAGTAATCTCCACAGCCATTTTTTTCCTGTTAAAGGACGCAGAGAAACCAAATGCTGGACATCCACTTCCGTATATCCACTGCTCGGCGAATGAACGGAGATCGATACCGCTCACCTTCCTACAAGTACGGAGAAAGGAGTGGGTCGAAAGACAATTATTTGGCAGCTCGCCACTGATCGCAGAAAGAAAGATCTTGGGAAGAACGCGAGATAGACCAAGCGACGTGCCAGACTTCCCGAGTCGGCGGTCGAGAATGTGAAGTACAAGTGGTGACTTGAGGTTAACGAATGGAAGCGTAGCAGCGTCGGGCGGATCGAGATGTTGGGGTTGACAGATCGGTGGCATAGAGCCGTTATCCCATTCAACGACGCGTTGCATGTCTCGCTTCAACCGGTAGCGGTACTCGTTATTACCGAGTAATTTGCGGATGAAAAGACCTGTGATGTAGAGGGAAAGCCCGTTGACAAGCCAGGTGTCGGACCATGCCTTGGGTTGGATATTGATACCCATCCATTGACATGCAAGACTATGACTGAGCGCCTGCCTCGTTTCAATTACCTGCTCGATGGCATCCTCGCCATGGAGAAGATCACCCGTAATCAATGAAAGGGTCGCGCTGTCGAATCGTTGAACCGGCATCTCATCGACGGCAACTACCTTGAATGAACCAAACGGATATGAGCCAAAGTCCGTGCTGTAAAAGTTCATCGCTGAACGCAGGAATGACGTTGAGGTGCGCAGCATAGATTCTTGACCCGGCAAACAAAAGGCATGCATAAGTGGCTGGGTGACGCCTGATGCTTCTTCCGAGGAGTCTGCAGCGATCGGATAAATGTGGAAGGGCCCCGCAGCAAACGCAACATGCTGTACCGACGTCAATACGGTTTGTGAAAAGAGGAAGATGGTCTTATTAGAGTTATTAGGGTGGGCAACCTAGCATGGTAGAGTCAGGATCAGCGCCGGAATGAAGCGGAACGGAGGCATGCCTGTTCCACGAGGTCACCACTGCAAACGACGACAGTCGGTATGGCCTCTTGACACTCATTGAATTCGCCATCTTCGTCCCGCAGCGGCAAGTCAGGCTCCTCCAGGTATCTCGGAACAACAAACTCGAATTCCCAAGTGCATTTTTCCCAAAAGTTATCAACACATGGGACCCAACATCTCGCAGCATCGGGAGAAGAAGGGGTAGTGTACGCATGGGGAACGCGCTGGGACGGGTGAGGACCTGGATGTAATGTATGCACCCATTTACACTCACATATGGATATGCATCCGTAGGGAGCACGAACTGGATACCATCTACAGGATTTCGGAGGCTGTACTCGATATGAATGACAATAGGCATGAACTCTGGTCCTGGAGCTGGGGTCTGTGAAGGGCCGGGCGTTTGAGGCTCGGGTGTCGCGACTATTGGTGGGTTGAGCCAATCCCGAGGGGGAAAGGACAAGAAAATACGCGCCTTCGCTGGCTACTCCATTCGTCATTGCATGCCCAACATGGCCAGATTGTCTCAAGGGGACCTCTTTTGGGATGGCGATTGATAACTCTCCTTCATCGCTTTCCGAGAGGGCAGAATAGAGCTTTCTCTTGAGTTCTGGGTATGTATGGCAGTCCTGAGGCGTGGAGATGTTAATGTTTGCGAGCGGATCGTGATGGACGAAGTCGGCTTGATGGGATGCAACCGTGACGGAGTGGATCGCTTGAAACGGCGTCAAGCCACAGGAACGAGAAAAGACTGGGAAAGGGCGACATACTACACTGTCTAGAGTGGAGATGAATGGTGCGAAGGTTCGCATTGTTGGGTACTATGGTAATGTCGGTGTATCCCTAGAGGTGAGAATGCAGGCGTTGCTGTGGTGAGTGACGCCCGTTGCGGGATGCACGGACGAGATGGCGCACCCAGAGCGAGCCAGAAAAGTCGATTTCGAGGGCGACCTTTTGGTGGCTAGTAGAGACGCGCAACAAAGTGAGCCTGGCGAGTACGGACGGGTGAAAAAAAGGAGACTTATATAACGAAGCCACGACGGATGTGCTCGCGTTGCATGTAGAGGAATTGAAACGAGCGGTGGTAATGAGCGCGAACAAAAGGCAAGGCGGACGTGGCAAGAGGAAACCAAGGCGGAGAGCGCTGCTTCGTGTTCGACACCCACCGCGAGCTAGAGACCTGAAGCAACCGACAAACGATTACGTAATAATACCCAGCTGTGATGCCTCCCAAGTCAATCTTCAGACAGCCTGGCGCAACACACTTTCAGCTCGTACACAGGTCACAGCGAGACCCGCTCATACACGACCCAGAGGCATCGCAGCATGTGCTCAAGCAGTTTGTGAGGCAAAACGACAAAAAAGTGTGTCTTTTGCCCGCTTTTCACGCTTTTCTGACGTGATATCGCGCAGGGGAAGACCCGAGCCGATCTAGAGGCCATCCTCGATCCAGAGGTCATCGAACACGATGTCCGTGCCAATGTCGGCGAAGCAGCCCTCTATGGCATCTACTTTGACGACACACAGTACGACTACATGCAGCATCTGCGCACTGTAGGAACACAAGAGGACGGTGTCGAGAGTATCCTCATCGAACCACCCAAATACAGATCAAAGGCCAAGTCCAACGAACCCTCGTGGATACCTGCCGAGGCACTGCCTTCCAAGACAGAGATCCCCAGAAACTTTGAATCACAACAAGCAGTGCCGTCCTCGATTGCCGGATTCCAGCCAGACATGGATCCTCACCTGAGACAAGCACTAGACGCCCTGGACGACAATGCTTTCGTAAACGATGAGATCGAAGACGATTTCTTTGCAGAACTTGTCCGCGATGGCGAACGGGAAGGGGAACAAGAGGTTGACTATGAATTTCATGAACACGGTCCTTCAGAAGCAGGGGGCAGCGCGGGAGAGCAAGCAGGCGAGGACGAGAGTTGGGAGGCAAGATTTGCAAAATTTAAGAGTAGCCAAAAGAATGCACCACCCCCGCCTGATTCCGACGAGGATATTTCTGAAGGCGGTGATACGGTTGGCAACTTGCCAAGGCTCCCTGTGATTGGTGGAAAACGGAGGCGAAAAGGTACGTCGGATGCATCTGGGTATAGCATGAGCAGTTCCTCGATGTACCGCACGGAGGCGCTACTCACGCTGGATGAGCGTTTTGACCAAGTGGGTCCTTGTGTCTCGCATCTGTATCTTCCAAGTGACGCTGTCACGTAGCTCATGGCCAAGGAGTATGGATCGGACGAGGAAGGCGTGGATGGTGAAGTGGAAACGGGATCGGCCTGCTCTTCGTTATCTTCCTCCTCTGCCCCGGATTTAATTACCTCTCGGGAGGACTATGATGAGATGGTGGACGAGTTTATTGACAGGTACGAGTTGCTTGGACGAAAACTAAAGCCAGTTCTTGTTGGAGAGTCGGGTGCGGAGAAGCTGGAGACACTGAGACGTGCGCTGGGGCAAGATGAGCGGGTGAGGGTGATTGCGATGGGAACAGGCGAGGAAAAGGAGCTGGAAGACGACGAATTGTTTCGAGCGTATGATGCCAATGAGAAGGAGGACCGATGGGACTGCGAGACTGTTCTGAGTAGGTGATCTCTGTGATGGAGTGCAATATACTGACGGACTGCAGCGACGTTCTCGAATCTAGAAAACCACCCGCGCATCATTCGAGCGCGGTCGTCGCAGGCTGCGCCAAAGATCAAGCTTGATGCGCGCACTGGACTGCCGGGTGTTGCACAAACGAAGCGCGGCGTCCAGCAGACGATCAGTCGGCCTCGAGACGAGACCAAGGAGGAGAAAAAGGCGCGCAAACAGGCCGTCAGGGCTGAACGACAGGCGCGGCGAGCAGACAAGAGGGCGTTGAAGGACGAGTTTGATTCCGAAATGAAGTCCCAGGCACGTCAGAGGACACTGCATGTTCGTAGACTGTAATCACGACTATGCTTTGAACCGAAACACGTCCGTTATCATGATGGAGTCCCCGCTCCTCCGCTCGCCCGTGCAGAGTACGCACAGCGTCGTGCCGGGCAGGTCGCGCAGTAGCACCAAGGTCGCCGAGGATGTTGTCAGCTTGACGTCGTTCAACCCGTTCTCGGAGGAGGACGAGAACGAACAGTCCTCGTATGCGCTCGTCACGTCGCTCTTCTCCCGCATGAAGAGCAGCTTTGCGACACCCCTCGCCGTCGCAGCCCCCGCGCCCACGTCTGCAGGCCCACAGCCAGCCCAGATCACCGACCAGCGACGGCCCTCTGCAACGGCCCTGCACAACAACCACGCTTCCAAGTCCACTTTGGAGCAGCGTCCAGTCTCGCTCAAGCTCGTCTCTGCCGTACCCGCTCCTCCGCTCGTCTCTCTCACCCCCGTCGTCTTCGAGGCGTTGCCGTTTGGACACGATCCAGACCGCTCGCCCTCTCGCAACGGCCAGCTTCCTCCTTTTTACGAGGCTCCAGACGGCGGGACAGTCGGAACGACTATCCCTGGGTTCCCAATCCAGGATGATGCTCGCAGCATACGCACTTCTGCTTCTCACAACAGGTCTGCCTCCGTCTCAAAGGTGATACGTAGAATACGCGGAGAGGGCATGTCTAACATCAACACCACACTCGACCTCACTGCTGATGGCATCTCATAGGTCTGTCTCGCGATTATTGGATGGACGACGAAAACGCAAAGGAATGTTATGACTGCAAGAGCGTATTCACAACCTGGCGAAGGAAACATCACTGTCGGATTTGCGGCAAGTCTTGAGATCAACCTGTCTTCTTTTTTTCTAAACCTTGATAGGTCAAATATTCTGCTCGCGTTGTGCCTCCAACATCATCAAAGGTTCCCGCTTCGGTCACAATGGTATGGTGCGCGTCTGCAACCTCTGCCTCGAGAAACTTGCCAAGGTGGACGAAGATGAGGATGATGACCACCGTTCTGTTGTCTCGTCAACTACATCTCCTTTCCCTGCCCATCAGCTCGGCTCAGACACCTTTACCTTTGGCTTAGGCCATCATCCCCAGTCTCCTTTTGCCGCTTCACAACTGTTTGGGCGTACGGACGAACCCTTTAGTTTATATTCGATCGCGGAAACAAAACGCTTTGCAGCTTCCTTTGAGGACTCTACATCCAACTCCCCTCTCGATTGGGAACCTGTTCGCGACTCTACCGCGCCATTCCGCAGAAACCTCGCAGAAGATGAAAAGGATCCTGCCACCCTCGGTCAGCAGCAGCAAAAACAAGCATACACACCACCTATTATCGTCCCTCGTGCTAAAACGCCCGTCGACTTTCCCGTTACCATTCCAGTCAATGTCGACAGGTCTGCTATGAGCACCATACAGTTTCCTTTGAGCTCCCCAGACCATCATCCAGGCCCAGATAGCCCCGCAACATATGGGGCAATAAGGTCTAGATTCAACAGCTTTGGGGACTTTGATGCTGCGACTCCTTTCATTAGGAGCAGGGTACAGAGTCGCCTGGACAATTTTCCAAGCCTTGAGGGGTGGCGAACGAGGCGCGATTCCACCGCGTGGGTCAACTTTTGAGTATTCTTGGACACTGCCCTAAAATATCTCGACTTTCAGATATGCTCAGGAACTCAACCTTACTTCCATGTTCCATCTCCGTATCATGTTACGTCAAATGCTCGCTACTGAGAACATTCCTAATATCAAAGAATGGGAGGAAACCTTGCTTAAAATCTCACTTCGCATTGCCCGCGACCTTACTTTCACTGCTGTCCCCTACCACCAAGGCGAGGACATGGATGTTCGCCGATACGTCAAGATCAAGAAGATCCCAGGAGGTGCACCCTCTGATTCGGAGTACGTCGACGGTGCGGTTATCACAAAGAACGTGGCGCACAAACAAATGCTAAGGTCGCAACGCAATCCGCGTGTCATGCTTGTCACTTTCCCCCTCGAATTCCATCGCGTCGAAGGCCAATATGTCCACTTTGGCCAAATCCTTCGTCAAGAAAAAGAGTATCTGGGTAACCTAGTCAGCAGAATCGCAGCGCTAAGGCCCCACGTCGTCATGGTGGAGAAAAGCGTGTCAAGGACTGCGTTGGAGGCGCTTGCTGAGCACAATATCGCTGTTGCTCGTGCTGTAAATCCTTCTGCTATATCATTTATAGCTCGCATGACTCAAGGAGACGTGTTCTCTTCCATCGACAAACTCGCTCTCGAACCACGCTTGGGCCATTGTGGTCGCTTCCGGATTCAAACATTCGATCACCCCCTTATTCCAGGGCGACGCAAAACCTACATGCGTTTCGAGGGTTGTAATCGTGACATGGGCTGCACAATCATCCTAAGAGGCGGGGATGTCGAGACCCTAAGAAGAGTAAAGAAAGTCACAAGGTTTTTGACATTCATCGTCAGGAACTTGAAACTGGAGACACATCTTTGGAAGGACTCGGTAATCACCCTACCTCCCTTGACAGTGGAAGCCGTGCCTGCGACTATGGCAAAACATGATCAATCAACCGACGACAAGAATGAAAACGGCGTCGGGACTGCGGCATCGGTACCGGCGTCAGTGTCGTTGGCCCACTTAGCAATTCCTATGGACGGGGAGCAAGTGAAAGCGGACACGCCGATGGAGGACACGACGGAGGAAGATCTCCCTGATGTGGATGCTGAGCGGCTTAGGCTTTCGAAACGTATTCAGCAGTCCATCGACCCTTATTACAAGACCTTCATCTCAGTATCTGCTACGCTACGGTTCCCACCTCCTCAGCCTATACTACGGATGAAGGATCTGGACGAGGAGTTTACGCGGGTTCAGCGTGCGTGGGAGGACGATCTAGTGCGCCGGGAAGAGAAGGGAGACGTTGAAAAGCTCAAGCTCAAGAACAAAGCGGCATCGGGCACACCAACTCCTGAGAGAAAGACGGTGGATATCCCATCAAGTAATAGTACTCAGGACGCAGATGATGTCAAAGCACAGATAGAAGCCCTTGTCCTCCCAGACCTTCCGCGCACGCCTTCGCCTGAAGTGAATAAACACCTTCAGGTTGAAGGCCCGAACGGTTACTTTGATCCTCAGCCCAGTACATCTAGCATCATTTTACCAGGTTCCTCCTTTGTTATCTCTCCTTATCCTCTTAACATGGCCGGCACCCCAGACGTCGAACCCGTTTCTCTGAAAACTACGACTGATATCGCTCTCGAGTCTCAGCTCAGCCTCGTCAAGTATCGCCATGAAGAGCAACGTCGAATCTGGGAATGGTATTTACGGAAGAACGCGGACGATTTCGTCGTCGAGAAATACCAATGCATTGCTGTATGGCGGTACACGGTTCCAATCGATGAATTTGGGATGCGGCGCGCATGTTTCGCCCCGGGTTTACACTACATCACATTTTATGGCGAAAACGACTACACGCTCGGGCAATTCATCGAGAAGGCTGTGAATGACACACTGGCGCAGTTCCTCGACCCCAAATCAGTGTGCGAAGGGAAGGGGTGCGGCCAGCCTCTTGCACGGCACTGTCAAGTGTTTGTGCACGACGAAACCAGATTGACCGTAGCTGTTGAGCAATGGGATGGGCAGATTAAAGCAAGGAACGCTTACCCTTACCCCGCCCCGGATATGGTCACCACGTGGAGCGCGTGTCGGGTCTGCGGATTGGCAACCCCATTCATACCTATCTCCGAAGAGATGCAACGATATTCGTTTGCCAAGTTTCTTGAACTGCATTTCTATCCTGCGGACGTCCAGCTCGTCCAAGGCGCGGGCTGCCAGCATAATATCTATCAGCACCATATCAGGTATTTCGCCATGAGGGGAATGACCGTACGATTCCAAGCAGATCCCGTGACACTACACGAGATCATTTACCCTCCAATGCGCATCCGTATCCGCCCAGAAGTTCAGCTCGAACTGAAGAACACCGACTTTGAGCGGCTGCACAAGCGGAACACAGCATGGTATACCGCGCTCGTGGACGACCTCAAGCTCATCAGCATCGATGCTGCTACTGGAGAAGAAGAACACGACGCAAAGCTTACGGCGGACATCAACAATCTCATCTCACGCGCGGAGATGGAGCGACAAGAAATCACGCAACTTCTTAACAGGGTCTATCAGGAGTCTTCGCCTATGGACACGCTCGCTCTTAACCAAGTCCGTTCCTTTAGGCAGGATCGTATTGTTGCTTGGCAGGCGGACTTTGACAAGCTTCCCAAACCTCGAAATGTCGACAAGGGCGGGCGCCGAGTATCTGCATTCGACTCTATGCGGGCAATGTGGCCGAAACGGTACGACCTTGCGAGTCCATTTGGCGAGTCCCATATGCCTTCTACCAGTGTTTCGGAGGCGGAGGAGGGAGGACCAAGTAGAAGCCGGATCACGAGCGATTCGTTGGCATCGAGTGCATCGGAGGCATCAGAAGCAGAACCGGAGACACATTTGGAGAAGCCTGTAGAGAAAGTAACCCCGTTGAGAAGCGATGAGGAGTCATCCAGTGTGCCGCCAGTCGGCCTCACGTCCTCTGCGAAAAGGTCGGACCCAGACAGTGACTCTACGATTGGGGCTTCAAAGGAGGAGCCGATGCCGTCGCAGGCTCGGCGCAGTAAGCCGGTGTGTATAAACGCCTTATCATCTCGCTGACTATTGATCAACTATTACAGGTCAATCAGACTGAACAGAGTGAAGCCGAAGTGACGCGTCCGCCTCCACGCCTTTCCCGTCTCCCCCGCCGTACATCGCAACAGCCCTCTGTCGCAGAACTCGTTGCGCGCTACCAAGACTTTATCCCTGCTATGGGTGTCGAAGAGCTCGCCAAGACTGCACTTGCCCCTCCTCCTGTTTCTGAGGGAGAGCAAGACGATCTCACGACAACCTTATCAAACGTAAATATACCGAAGCCTGTCTTGCCCCGCTACCCCGGTCGCGGGAGGCACAGACGGGAACTCATTAGAAAACCCTCTACATCCGACTTTGAATCTGGGTATGCAGCAAATGCAGCGCCGAGATTTAGGAGGTCACTCGGAGGGCAAGGACAATCCATATCGAGGGTGCCCGGAGGCTCGTCTATTGAATCACTAGTCCCCTCTAGGAGGGCATCCCCAGATAAGAGAGGACCGAGAACGGTCAATGAATCCTCGTCCCCACCAGCGAATGGGAAATTGCAGCCCCCACCTTCAGGACGGAGAGTGAGAGGGAAAGCGCCTTCCAGGGGGTTGGGCAGGGATATACCTCAGCAGCGGTCCACTTCGGGTGGTACATCCAAGCAAACGCTTCGGCGGCCCCCCCAGGGACCCGGCAAGGTCTCGACTATTACGAGACACTTTGAACGTATGAATCGGGAAAGTGAGAGAGCTAATCGACGGTACGCTGTCATTCGCGGACGCCCAGTACGCCCAGTTGCGTCTTCTCGTGCAACAGTTGAGGTGTTGGAAAGCATCAAAGATGCGATCAAGGACGAATCCGATGTCTCTGAGAGTTCAAGCGAGGCTGACGATGAAGGTGGGGATGATGACGAAGGACGCAAGGCCTCGGATAAAGCGACCGAATCATCTCCTGAACAGTCTACGACCCTGCCCGCTGTCATCGTGGATCAAAAGAATGCAGCCGAGCCCACAGAGACACTTCCCGTTCAGGAAACAGAGACACCAGTTCCCTCTACATCCACACCCCCGTTTACTCCTCCTGCTGCAGAACAATCTTTCCCGCCATCCCCATTTTTAAGATCTCCTACCGAGAGAAACCCACCGCCGACGCCACCGACACTTCATCTTGAGGAGCTCCCGGGACGTAGTTCGATTTTCAAACAGCTCTCCGGGTTTTGGCCACCACAGCTACCCTCGAGGCGTGTAGAATTTGATAACGAAGATCCATTGAACGATCCGGAGCACATATTCAGGGACTCGTCCATGGTCGTTAGGACTGATGAACCCACATCCATCATTGCTCTTGCGCTCAAGTATATATTCCAGCCTTTCCATCGATACTCGAGTGCTGATCGCTAAAATTTAAAGCTCACCACACTATCGTGAAATGCTCACGAAATCCCGTGCCGAGAAGCGGACGTCCCGCGAACCCAAGGTGACTGAAGGCGGTGAAGCGTTCATGCCGGACGATCAATCTGTGTCCGAGTGTTCGTCGACCTGGGGGGTCGTTAACATCGACACCTCGGATGCTGTAAATCTTACAGACGAGCTCAAATCCCCTTCCACCAAGATGTCTTGGGTTATTTGTGAGTGTTACTGTTCTGGTATGATACTGAACTAACCGCACACATGATGGGCAGCATTCGAGAGCGGCGGACTAACGATCAGCTGTACTATACTATATCCTGAGCAGTTTGATGCGTTACGGAGGACGTACGACTGTGAAAAAAGCATGGTAGAGTCTTTGTCGCGCTGTGTCAAATGGGACGCCAACGGGGGCAAGTCTGGGTCCGCATTCCTGAAGACTCGAGGTCTCATCCGATTTACTCTGTTCCCGGGCTGTTGAACTGACTTAGGCTACTAGATGACCGGTTCATTGCGAAAGAGCTCTCGCGCGCCGAGTTGCAAACGATGGAAACCTTTGCACCTGCATATTTTGATTATATGGCATCTGCTGTCAGCGGAAACGTACGTCATCTGCTCGCTTGCCTTAGAGGTTGTCTTATACTGCGAATAGCGGCCAACGTTATTAGCCAAAGTCTTTGGCTGCTACAAGCTGACATTCAAGACGTCCAAAGACAAGGGGGCGGGCAGGGCTAAAGTGACTCACATGAGTTTGCTTGTCATGGAGAACCTGTTTTACAATCGTCGATTCGCAAAGGTATTTATAAAAATACTTCTGGGTCTTCGAGACTCAATGGTAGTGCCTCGACAGATTTATGATCTCAAGGGTTCCACTAGAAACCGACATGTACAGTCCACAGGAAGGCAGAACGAGGTGTTGCTGGATGAGAACCTGGTTGAGAGCGAGTAACGGGTTGTTCCTCTGCGAGTCGTCCTGACTCTTTGCACAGCTGCTCACTTCTCACCCTTCTACCTCAAAGAATACTCCAAGAGAATATTTCGCGGCGCGTTGTACAATGACAGCAAGTTTTTGTCGGACATCAATGTCATGGACTACTCGCTAGTTGTGGGTGTTGATAACGACACACACGAACTTGTTGTTGGGATTGTCGGTAAGTTTATTCCAATGACTGAACTTTATTCTTGCTTCTGCATCATTTGAGATGTACTGACGGGCGACGCGCTAGACTATATCCGCACATACACGTGGGACAAGAAGCTTGAGAGCTGGGTGAAAGTAACTACATCGCTTGGTGGGGGTGGAAAGGGCGAGCCCACGATAGTTGGCCCAAAACAATACAGGCAACGCTTTATCAGTGCGACGGAAAGGTACTTTCCACTGGTGAGTCCCATGCATTATTCGGTCGCCGAACGCCGTGTTAAATGCCATATGGTGTTAGATCCCAGATCGCTGGATGAAACAAAAGGATACGCCTGAAGAAGACCCAAACAGTATAGCTGATCTTTGGCCTGATTGGTGATAACGTGCAGATGCTTTTCTGTTTACTCTGATTCGCATTTACTGTCGCATATCTCTTTCATACATTCGCATTCCTTATTGCAACACTACGTATATACCCCACGCACGACCCGATAGCATACTCTGTTGTAACATGACTGTAAAATACCTGTAACCACTGGGCGAGTATTAGCAGTGGCGCACGCTAGCGTAGTACAACTTGCGCTGTTAATTGGCACACAAGCCACTGCAAAGAGACTGCGCCACTTTTGTCGTTCAACCCCTTGAGCGATCACTGCAATGGACGAGGACGACGCCGAGTATATGCAAGGCAGTGAAGAGGAGGTGCTGTACTATGTTTTCATCGTGATTGAATGACCGTGTCGTACTGACGCATTCCATCATCAATGCGAACAACAGGACTACAACTTCGACTATTCAGATAATGACGAAGCCAACGAATCAGGGAGCGCAGATGTCGAGAACATGTATTACACCGCAAAATGTACGTCTGATTCTTTCCCCCCTTATCCGAAACCCAAGTCTCCTTTACTATTCCCACTGACGCGTCCAATAACAGCCAGGAAAGAGGACGACCCTGAGCAAGCGCTGAAGGACTTTAGAGCCATCGTCGATCAAGAAACAGAAAAAGGGGACTGGTGAGCACGGTTTCGTTCCGTCACCCCCTTGTTCGCACTGACACCGACCACGTCAAGGGGCTTCAAAGCCCTGAAGCAGTCCACCAAGCTACTCTTCCTGACCCTCCACCGCCCCGCCAAGGCACTTGAGACGTATACGCAGCTCCTAACATATACAAAATCTGCCGTCACCCGGAACTACTCTGAGAAGACGATCAATGGTATCTTGGATTACGTGGGTGCCGGTAAAGGAGGAGGAGTGGAAGTGGAAGTCCTTGAGCGATTTTACGCTGTGACGAATGAAGCCTTGGAAGAGGCGAAAAACGAGGTAAGCTTAGGGTTGCCGGGGGGTTATATCACTGACCACGTCAACATGTAGAGACTATCGGTCAAGACAAATCTGAAGCTCGCCAAGCTTTGGTTGGACAGGAAAGAGTACGGCCGGCTTCAGAAGGTGCGCTCTGAGGTTCGAGCTATACATATTTCACTAACACCGACATGCTAGATTATCCGCGAACTGCATGCTACAACGAGAGCCGCGATGGATAATGAAGACCAATCGCAGCGTGGAACTCAGCTCCTGGAGATCTATGCGCTCGAAATCCAGATGCACAACGAAATGCGAAACGTCAAGAAACTCAAGGTACTTTGAGTGCTCGTTTGCGAATAACCCTCTTCATTGGATTCTAGGAGATTTACAATGCCTCCAACAACGTCCGCTCCGCGATCCCGCATCCACGCATCATGGGTGTCATCAAGGAGTGTGGTGGAAAGATGTGGATGGGTGAACGCCAATGGTCTCTTGCTTCCTCCGACTTTTTTGAGTCATTCCGGAATTACGATGAAGCTGGGTCGCCTCAGCGTATTCAAGTACTGAAGTACCTTGTACTTGCCAATATGCTGACAGGGAGCGAAGTGAACCCCTTTGATTCGCAAGAGACAAAGCCCTACAAGTCAGACCCACAAATCAAGGCAATGACCGACTTGGTGGACGCTTATCAAAGAAGGGAGGTCCATCTGGCCGAAAAAATTATGAAAGGTTGGTTCATCGGAGGGTAGAAAGGCAAACACTTGTGTGCTAACAAGTACTGGTGCAGACAATCGCTCGACGATTATGGATGACACGTTCATCAGGTCGTATATCGGCGAACTGCTGAAGAGTTTACGTACGTCGTATCTCATTGATCTCATCAAGCCATACACACGCTTGGAGCTGTCGTTCCTCGCCAAGGTGAGCTGAATTTCGAAAAGTTGGATTGGAGAGTAACTCGACCATGCAGCAACTCAATGTCGAGATTGCAGAGGTAGAAGAGCTCTTGATAGGGCTGATTCTGGAAGGAAAAGTGGACGGTCGGATAGACCAGGTTGGAATGAGATTAGAGCTCGACCGCACGTACGTGTTTCTGTCTCGTCCGGTTCCACATGCTCATTCACCGTGCAGCCAAGCGCTCGAGAAAAAGCGATATGCTGCACTTTACTCATGGACGACTGCACTAGAGGGAGTCCACGCTTCTGTAGTCGCGAAGACAGCAGGAAGGGGTGCCTCGGATACCTTTATGGGCATCCAACCCGAAAGGATCGATTTTAGGGACATTGGGCTATGAATGGTTCGCAGCGTATTAATTTTCAAATGTATCAACTTCACCCGCGTATTAATGGGGCATATGCAAGGGAGCAGTAGTATGATCCTGAGTAGGGAATATGAATGACATGGCTGCTGGAGGAAGGAATACTGACCTACTATAGCGGGCGATTGAATGGTTTCCAGTCATGCGGCCATCCTTCCTTGGATGGGGTGTCTGTTGGGACCTTGAGTTCGCGAGGGAACAAGCCTCTGACCCTGGACTCGATAGCCCTCTTTTCGGCGTTGGAACAGGTTTTGAGCATCTCCATCTCGGCGATACTCCTCGCTCTTGGATCCTCTCTCCTGTTTGCTTCCTTGAACAGTGCTGGATCAATTTCCTCGAGCTCCTGCATCGCTTTCCTCGTACATTCAAACTTGCGCTGCAACTCCTCGTCGCGTTTTTTGCGTAGATGACGCTGGTAAAGTTTCCATGCCCTCTCGATTGTTTTGTGGGCTTGTACGGAGGGAATGGCACGCTGCAGCGCGCGAGCTACGTCCGGACGCCATGTACCAGTCGGTGACGAGCCGGTGCGGACGTTGGACGGGTAGAGCATGCGGCGGATGACTTCGCGCTGGGTGCTGGACGGGCTGGCGACCTGCGCGTTTGTCGCTGCATGGCGTACCAAAGCTCGCAATGGTAGTAGACGACGAGCGTAACAGAACATGAAGTCGCGAAAAACGCGTCGGGTTCTCACGATCTCTTTGATGTCGACCCGTCTCGGTCTCCTTTGTCGGCAGACTCGATTGTCCTTACTCGTAGTGAGTCCTACACGCTAGTTTTCCCGGTATTACCCAAGCGTACCATACATCGTTCCAGCGCGTATCCCACCGCCAGTTTTCTTCGTCACCTGCAGCGCTTGCTAAACGGATCGAGAAGAAAAAGGCTCCTTCAAAGCACCAGCTTGCCCTCATCGCAAAAA
The DNA here is from genome assembly GCA_038094595.1 of Pulveroboletus aff. annulatus. Taxonomy (NCBI): domain Eukaryota; kingdom Fungi; phylum Basidiomycota; class Agaricomycetes; order Boletales; family Boletaceae; genus Pulveroboletus; species Pulveroboletus aff. annulatus. The sequence goes on along the minus strand of JBBPTX010000019.1, from coordinate 40,949 downwards.
GAAAGGCGGCCAAGCGCGGTAAAGATGCATATGCGAGTGAAAAGTTAACCCTCGCAGATGCCGTCTCGGTCCTTCGCGTAGGTCTATTATGCTTGCGCGTTCCGTCTTACTCACTTGTGATCAGGCGGTAGAGGTTGCGCGGCCCAACTCGACGTACGAGTTGGTCATCCGGACTGCCATGTCGCGTGGAGCACCTATACCCACTGGCCGCATCAACCTTCCTCGCGAGGCCAAGCCAAGAAAGGAGTATCGTATCCTTGTTTTTGCTGATGGCCGTCAAGCAGACGAAGCCAAGAAAGCAGGTGCTCATGTCGTTGGAGGGCTAGAACTTGTTGATGCTGTCTGTGCCTTTGTCTCGTCTCTCCTCTCGTTGCTGAGCATCGCTCACAGGTCGCGGAAGGAAAACACAACAACTGCACGTCTATCCTTTGCACCCCATCCCTCATCCGCAGCATAAGCAGCAAACTCGGTCGTATCCTTGGTCCTCGTGGTCTCATGCCTTCCGAGAGGCGAGGAACTGTCACGGAAGACATCGAGGGCTATATCCAAAGGCTGCAAGGCACCACTGAATGGAGAGGTGACAAGTCGGGAACGATAAGGATGCCTATCGGAAAAGTGTGTACATGACACGTTTACTTTCTTTTGCTCCTTTATTTTGGTTGCCGTTACTAATTCTGCCCAAAACGTTAGCTACATTTTCCCGTCGAAGATGTCGTGAAGAACGCCAAACAATTCGTTCTCAACGTGAAACGTGCTACGGGAAACCTCAAGGATGCTGTAGCAGAGGCTGAGGCGAAGACTCAGAAGGGAAAGAACAGTAACAAGAGTGTCAAACCTGGTACGTACCTCGCGTGTACATCATTTTCTCTTTCTTGTGGACACTTTTCCGCCGACTATTCTGTATCGACATTTCCCCCTGTCTGCACGCTTCTCCGGCTTTCTCGGTGTCGCTTTCTGGGTTTCCTTGCTCCACAGACGGATCTTTCCCTTGATACTCCCTTTTCTTCTTGCTAAATTTAACCAGTTTCAAAAACATCACCTCGTATTCTTCTTTTATCTTGTGGTCACTTCCATTCCGTCCGTGATCGACGACATACCATTTGTTGCTCCGTATCCGAGAAAACTATAATTAACTGACGGTTCCCCCAGTGAACGCGATCACTCGGATACTTCTCAGTTCAACCCAAGCGCCCGGCATTCAGATAAAGGACCTCTGATGGAAACTGGTCAGTTTACTCCCGATGTGGAGCTGGATGGCGCTCGTACAGCTTGGTCCACCGGATCTGAGCATCGATGATCCGAGTGAACGTAAAGAACTGCTGTCGACACCGGCTTTCTTTAAATACGATCTCTACTTCATCCGCCGGTATCTTTGGCAGCGATATTTGAGCGGCGAGCATTTTCGATAGAACAATTAAACAGTATATTAATAAAGGCAGAGTCCGATACTTATGGAGCGGGTGAGCGATGTGCATAATGGCAAGCTGTGGAATGAGTGAGCACTGGCAAGGCAGTAAGGCAAAAATGAAGGAAATAACAAGCATGTAAATTGGGAGCATCAGTCACTGAGATAGTTTAGTGGTTAATATTTCCTGAGTCAACGAGTCGCGAAGCCTCGTCTTTCTCGCGAGCGATGTCTTTCCTAGAAGCCTTCCACCTCGCCTTCTGCTCCCTCCAGAGCAGATCGTCCAGTGCAGCATAACTTCTTTCGTGTGCCCTGTCTTTCCTGTCCCGTCCCTTTGATCGTTTGCCCACATCCGATCCCTTCGCATCCCGCATTTTTTCTTGTTTCAAGGCGGCCTCTTCGGTAGGTTGGAAACGTTCGATTGGTTTATTCTTGGGTGCATGAGGAAAGATGTCTCCCCACGAAGATTTCCGGGCATCATAGAATGGCTGTTTGCCTTGCGATTTTGGAATCGTGAGACGCATGATTTTTCCTGTTGAACATGGATATCAGCGCATCTCTTTCATCTCACTGGATTGATTGGACAGGAAGAGCGGTGGGAAGTGGGGCAGGTTACGGACCTTCACGCGTGCATGCATCAATAATGATATGTCCGCTCTTCTTGAGCGGTGGGAACACGAGACGTGGCCATCCGTATGCCTCCCTTCTCAAAACTTCCTCGAGGTTTGACGGCGACTCAGACTCTGCGAGAGCACCCCTGGGTCTAGATGTGTCCCCTGAGTAACCAGTATTCTGGGGAAATTCTGATGTGGAAGCGAGCATTTTGACAGGCGCTGGTAATGAGGGGACTTGTTCCTCCGTCGAAGCCATGGTTTCTTCCGGCGGATTGGCATCAACACGAGGCGACATGAAGGACGCAACATCTGCATTCGCCACCCGCCCAAACACAGCGCCGGTACCATCACCGTCATCCACAGGTACATGAGCTTGTGTCTTTACTTGATCCGCGGGGACGGAATTGACGTTGGTGGATGGTGTTGATCGGTCATGAGAAGATACAGACCCTGCAGTGGACACCGAGAACGACGGTGATTGCGGGCCCACACTGGTATGATCATACCTATGCGCATGTGCACGTTGCAATTGCAATTCCCTCTGCACACCTGCCCCTGCCTTTGTTCGTTCTAGTGCCTCCCTTTCCACTCCACCCGATCTCCCCACCAGTCGGGCCCCTGTATCCAAGATTGCGTCGGACCTTGGCCCGCGCCGGATGACAACATAAGAGTAACCAATGTCCTCATGCCCCTGTTTTGCATGCTTCGTGCGCCGAACAAACGTGGGGCGTTGCAGACGCTGGGAAAAGCCGCAGGCGAGGCCCAAACGGCCAGAGTGTTGAAGGGGGCAGGGGTGATCGTGTGGACACTAAGTCACAAAAGACAAGAGGACGCGGAAGCGACGTCACATTTTCAAATATGAGGAGAGGTAATCAAAATCCATGACATGTCGCGCATGCAAGTCTACGACATACCGGTGCGACAACGTGTGAACCATTAAAAGGTTGCTTCGTCGTTTTGGAGTTCTCAGTTTCCCTACGTCCCAGGTCAAGCAAAAGTTGACGGGCTTCCGCGATATTTTGGAAACCGGCCGGGGAGTTATGGTCGATAAGGATCTAACTGCGATCACTTTGGTAGTTATTGACGGAGGTATGGAACATACAATCGTTTGTGCGCCACTCTCCCACATCTCCTTCACCATGTTTTTCCTGGCTAGGGGTGAGGGCTGTGCGGACAGCATGAACGCTGAGAGTGCAATGGTAGAATGACCATCGGCAGGATCTACGCGACATTCATCGTGAAAGGACTTCCTCCACGTAACGCTTAGTGGGCCCAGATCTGTTTCTGCAAGATACTTTTAGTGACCTTCGTACAATCAACGGAATATGACGAATTTACTTTGTAAGAGCTGCTTGGCTATCGATACTAGACCTTCGCGCCGATCCAGACCAACGTACGTGGCAATTGTGGAGTTTGCTGGGAACGATTTCCCTCCTAGGGTGGCAGATGAACTTTGAAACACGTTCAACGCTGCCCTACAAAATCTTGATTAACAGTCCAACTTTCACGAATAATAGACCGCACCAGAGTCCGCTTCCGGTGGCAGAACCCCAATCTATGACCCTGTCTACATTCCAGGATGCTCCTAACCTATGTTTCACGTGGCGCAACACCGCATATATGGCAGCATAATGCGCCGGAAGGATGACTGACGCGAATGCGGTTCCATCGCGCACAGAGTGTTGATAACGTTGTCGATGGTTCTTGTATTCCACACTGTATGCTGTGGACCAAGCATCTCCCGAGTCACCCTGCTCTGTGAATAGCCGCTTTGCATCACTGTGTAAAAGTATCTTGTTGGTACCTGTACATAGTCACAATACTCAAACATGAGAGCAACGATAAGAACATACCCTCGATGAGCGCAGTGACCGTGTGCTGTAGTTCCTGCGGAAGAACCACAGTACCAATTCCGTCACTGCCAAACCGGGCTGCAGGCGATTTGCGATCCTCCCTGCGTCGCACTGGTTCCTCAATCGGATAGTCTTCGTGCTCCATGTCATAGTATTGTATTTCACCGGCATCGTTCTCGAGTGCTTCCAGCTCTCGTGCAGATGCTATAATTTCTGCCCCTCTGTGCTTGGCGATCAACGACATGTCAACATCGTGAAGGAGAGACTTGAGACTCGGGTCTAGCAGGAGTGACGGCTTTGGTTGCGGTGTGACATGCACATTTGCTGTCGAGGAAAATGCAGAAGTCCTTGAACGCGTCGGGTGAGACAGAACGCGCACCGAAGCACGAGTGCCAGCGAACATGACCACCAGACGTCGGCATCAAAGTTGGTCCACTTGTTTGTTAGCTTACGTAATCAATATTGGTCTCGGCGAGTCGGCGACACCGCGCCAGACATTCTTCGCGTTCTCCTCAATGTCTGGCTCAGACCTCAGATCGACCTCAAAGCCGCCCTCCCACAACGACGGCGAGCCTCCGAGCAAACGTGCCAGGTTAGAAGACGGGCCGGTCGTATCTGGCTCTGAGGATGGTACACACGCGCCGCCCAGCCGCAGGCTCGACGGAAATGCATTACCCGTCCCTGGGTCGGATGTTGAAGATGATGATCCATATTCTTTAGATGCTACAGCCTCCACATATGAACACAAGGCATCGGACTTATACCTTGATACAGTATGCCTGCACGCCTCTTCAACTCCCGATACTACCTCATTATTCTTCGCAGATTAACAGGGCTCTGCTTGACTTTGATTTTGAGAAAGTATGCTCAGTCTCGACCTCCAATATTAATACATATGGTTGCCTTGTCTGCGGGAAATATTTCCAAGGCCGTGGCCGCAGCTCATATGCCTATGCTCATGCCATTCACGAGGACCATCATGTATTCATCAATCTTGAAACAGCAAAGGTCAATCTTACCCTTACACACGTGTCGCGGCGATTTACTCCTGTGGATTATCAGGTCTACGTGCTTCCGGATGGCTATCTTGTGTCTGACCCGTCGCTTGAAGATATTGCTTTCGTGCTGAATCCAAAGTTTACGAAAGCATCGGTAGCGAACCTCTCTTCCACTTCTCTGATCTCTAAGCCGTCCTATGATCTCGCACACAAACCCTATTTGCAAGGTTACGTCGGTCTAAACAATATCAAACGTAATGATCACATGAATGTCATTATACATTCGCTCCTTCATGTCCCGCCACTTCGAGACTATTTGCTTCTATCAGATTTCAAAGGGAAGGAAACGGAGCTAGTCAAAAGATTCGCAGCCCTCGCTAAGAAGATATGGAATCCGCGACTTTTCAAGAGCCAAGTTAGTCCACATGAGTTCCTGCAGGAGGTCAATCGTGCTAGCTCTGGAAAATTCTCGCTAGAGAAACAGGGAGACCCTGTTGAATTTCTTGGTTGGTTCCTTAATAACCTTCATGTCGGTCTCGGTGGTACAAGAAAGAAGAATTCAAGTGAGTTCCGGTCTTAGTTTCCGAGCGTCTGTAATACATAACCTGCACAGGTATAATCTTCTCAACCTTTCAGGGAGAGCTTCGTGTAGATACACAGCAAGTCATCGTACGTCCTGACGAGGCTGGCAACGAAAAGCCGAAATTTGATATTGACAGAGGTTAGGACACTGAGATCATGAATCATGTTCATACCGATTCATGGTTTCCGCGCGTCAGACATCAAGTCAACGGTATCACCGTTCCTCTTCCTAGCAGTCGATCTTCCGCCACCCCCGTTATTCCAGGACGCAGTCGAGAAAAACATCATCCCACAGGTTAGTATACATTCCGTGCTTGCCAAATATGATGGCGTCACCACACAGGTAAACACCTCATGTTGAATGCGCTTCCTGTCACTCATAGTCTTGCACTATCAAAGGAGTCAACAGGTCAGCTACGACGATACAAATGCCAGCGGCTCCCACGGTATATCATTCTCCACTACAAACGGTTCACCAAGAATGTCTTTGTGGAAGAGAAAAACCCAACCATCGTCACCTTCCCACTCAGGGGTGTCGATTTCCGCGAATGTATGCTTTGTCGATCTTTCATGTAATAACGTTGCTAATCACCCCCATCTCCGTACGGATCTTCACCGATGTTTTTGTTGGCAGACCTTGATGCGCCACCTTCGCATCCGCCTACGGTCTATGATCTGATCGCCAATGTTACTCACGAGTCAGTAGCAGGGACAACGCGCGACAAGGAAAATACGGTCTGGAAGGTTCATCTCCGAGTTGGAGGCGGAGGGGGTGACGGCGAAAAGTGGCTCCAAATTCAGGACCTCATCGTGGAAGAGACCCGTAAAGAGATGATCTTCCTCGGCGAAGCTGTTTTGCAGGTGAGGATCTTGGCCAGCTAGTCCGATCCTTGTTGACAAATGTGTGGTAGATATGGGAACGCCGTGACGCTATAGCTAGCAGCAGTAACGGACCGGCGAAAATGGACACCGATCGACCGTAGGGGAACGTAGGCAAGCGATTGTACACACGACAGTGGAGATAACGGGAAACCGCCACGTTCATTGGACTGAGTGAGTCCGTAAACAGATGCATGCGTATGGAGTTGTGGATCTGATGTAGCGCCTGTACAACTTCGACCTTGGCTATACATGGTGTAGAAAGAATGTGTAGCGACTTGGAAGGTTGACTAGTAGACAAAACGGTAAATAGTGATAATGTTCTACGTGCTTTCTTGAGGAGTAGCATCGGATCGCAGTCCGTCCAGAGATTCGACTTTTCCACATGTGTCTCGGAGTTCGCTGCAACTCAAAAGGATGAGTACTAGGCTCTCAATAGGTCTCATTTTTGAAACGCACCGTGCAGCAGGAGTCTCCTCGAAGAACGGTCTGAAGATATAAACGCCTGAGACAACACCTAGCAAGAAAAATAAACCGGTTGATTCGAGGATCGTTCTGCTTTGTGAGGACCGCACCCAATAGACTAGCGAAGAGAAACGGTGTAGGGCGTCGAGACATCGGGTCCTTCCACTCGATATGAGGTCTTTTGCCCGAACTTCAAGTTGAAGCTTGAAGTTAGAGCTCTGTCACGGTTTTTCCTAATTTGGAAACTCCGCGATGGTCACGAACGCAGTTTATAATGGAGTTCATTGGTTGTACATATAATCAACGCGTAGAGCATAAGTTACCCAGAAATTCCTAACGCCTGGCAGGCGGATCGCGCTGCTTGCTCCCTGGCAATGCGAAGCTGAGCAGCAGCACCAGTCCCGAGGGCCTCACCCCCCACTGAAACGGAACATATCGTGAATCATTCGCCATTCCATTCCCTACCCATCACATACCTTTGCATACGGCGGTCCAAGTCAAGGCGTTTGGAGGGCCGTCATTGGATTCCTTCCAGCTCAACAAATGTGTCTCATTACGCCCCTGGAGGTCTACGTCACGATGAGAGGTGCGCGCGAACACATCCATCGGGAAAAAAAATAGCTCACAATTATGGAGAGCTGTAACATATCCTACACGGTCATGAGCTTAAGCTTGAAAACCAGTTGATAGTCAAAGAATACGACCCACTTCCATTAGCCATGTTGAAAGGGGAGTACTGGGCTTGGGAAATTGAGTTGTAACAGTAACCGTGAATGGGTTTGGGTGTTCGTTTGGATGTCCTTCGCAAACCATCCCTGCTGTCGTATTTAAGGCATATTTTTCTATCGGCGAATGCAGACATGGTTGCACCTCTCCGCGCTGGAGCACCGGTTCATGAGGTGTTTCCACAAAGCCGTCCCTGAATCCGAGGCCGTCAGTGCTCTGGCTCACTGATCGACAACTTGCTTGAAAGCCGGGGCATGCCAACGAACTCCAAGGGCTCGCTGCCGAGTTCCCCGAGCCACGTAGATGCGTATTTGTTGATGAGGCATCACGGAACCATGACATCTATTGACGACATCATCACAACGGATGAGAATAATGACCGAACCATTGTCAATACAGAGCAATGGAATATCTCCAGTACTATACCCGTCTGACTTTATTTTGAACTTGTCAAGAGAACAGACCAAGACCAGAGGATGATTTCTTGCCGCACCAGGACTATATCTGTTGAGCCAGGAAGATCTCGATACATCCTAAATGGTAGGGGATTCCGTCGTCCTACCATCAAGACGTGATGCGCGAGGTAAGCATGCGCAGTAACCAGAAATAAGACGAGCCGGTGACCATGCCGGGATTCGACCGGTTACCCATCATGTGTGTCGCGCTCAGCGCCAGAGAACAACTCCGACGTTGTGATCGAGAGGAACGAGGACTACATTTTCGGTGACTTGGGAAGTCACCAGAACGATAATCTGGAGCTGAATACTCAACAGACCTGCGATAAATTTAGCATCCTGCTTCGCCGGGTCAGATAATGTCGGACCTTTGTACATGAGCGGTATTGGGTCCAGAGATGGCATCGTGTTCTTCATGTCACGCCATCAGCCAGTGCCACCGATCCACGGGTCGGCATCAATCCTTTCACCACGACGTTTGAGAGAGATAACGGCGCGCAATCAAATATCCCGTCTCCAGGACGTGACCTATTTGTAGAGCTACAGAGCGGAATGTAAGGGGGCAGAGAGTTGTGGGACCAGATGTAAATTGAAGGGAAGTGAAAAAAATAAATAAAGAAAACGTGGAAATTCAGAATTAGTCAAGTCGCTGCGTGATGATGATAAATCAGTTGTCACCCGCGTTCGCTCTCTGCCTCGAGTTTGAGCGCCCCTAGAGCGAGTTCTGCTGCTGCACCACGTGCTAGGTGCTTATGGGTTCCAAAACCCACACCATACTCTTTCCCGGAAACTGCACGAATTGATCAGATCAAGCACACGACATGAAAGAAGAATGTTCACTTTTGCATACTGACTTCCATTCGGGGCTGTGTGTCGGCCCGCTCGTCGAGTCTTTCCAGCTAAGAGAAGCAGCCCGCCCAATGGACTGTAGATCTGAGTTGTAAGACTTTTTTGTCAGGCTGTGCCGTTTGGTGAAAGTTCACCCTACTTACAATTATTCAGCGCAACGATGGAGTCTTGAGCTAAGACGATGAGGACGAATGAACGCATCCAGAGGTTAAGAAAATTGCGTACCGGGGGACATTGTGAGTTGACCTGGCAGGCTCCCATAATCGAGTTCGGATTTTTATACTGTTTAACAACGGAGACATCGCCAGAGTATTAACGATGACGGTATTGTTGAAAGGCAATGCTGACTGAGCGGGGTGCATCCGTAGGCTGGCGCGCTCCGTGATCGCGGCGCTGCCATTGAACTTGGGGAATAACAAACGAAATGGTCAAACTGCATGAAACAAGGCGCATTCTCTACACGCAATACCGATCGAAATGTTTGGAGCGAAGAAGCGAGAGAAAGAAAAGGACCACGAGGACTTCATGTCGGGTATCTGCATTGGATCGCTCCAAGGACCGTCAAAGTAGGGTCCTGGAAAAGGACTTGGAAACGCCGGGGGGTCGCCCTAGTAGTTGTCCGCGACTTGAAGAGTACCATCTATTGGGAAACAATGCAATTTACATAGGCCTTAGATCAACAGAGACGGAATGGAGCCACATGCTCGCGGAAATACTCCTAGATGTTTATTTGCTTCTTCAAGGTGTCACCGAACCGGGACGTCACGGTGGACAGCAGACCAAAAGATCTGGAGCAGCTGGAAAAGAGGCGATGTCGTTTGAGAGCCATGCGTGGTGTGATCCATGTTGGCATGAGTGACCCTCGCTGTGTAGTCTGGTCAAGTGGTCGATGGTTGCGCGAACATGTGGAATGCGCGTTGAACATCCGGAACGGGGTCTGAAGAGTGTGGCGGCATTAATGACAGTAGTTCCCAAGAACAGAATGATTAACCGGCGGCGCAGCTATTCCAAGGTTTGCCTGAACCTGAACGTTTGAACGGTCGACCGGGGGATCTGCGACTTGCTAGACGGCGGAAAGGGTTGCAATTCCTTGATTACGTAACAAAATCAAAGCTCGGTGTATTTCCTTCGTGAAGTTCACTGGCGAAGACAGCGTTGAGCAGAACGATCGACGGGGACCGCTAGTAAGGACCAAGAAAAGCGCAAAACCTAGAACCATCCTTGTACTGCTTGCATATCTTACTTCTACAGTGCTTATCTGCGAGTCACCCGCACAGCTTGGCAGCCTTTCGGCGTTTCGCTATCATGATGAGCCATGTAAGCCGCCCAACCTTGACCGCCGGCCAAGTGGCGTACGCATCATTACTACCCTCGTACCACTTTCATATTTCTTCACAGCTTGGTAGATTCCAGTGCGAGGCCAATCTCTTTTCGTTATGTATCTTTTTTGAGATTACTAATTTCGGTTCTAGTAGTACGAGAACCCGGTCCCAGAGAGAAACGCTTGGGTAGAGTCCGCTCAGAAACCGGCTACCAAGGGCCTATCTACCAACCTGTGGATTTTTCGTTCAGTTCATGCAAAAAAAATCTGGGCACAGCACGCCCTTCGGAGTATAAGGATGGCAGCCGGACAGATTGATTATTATCAACTTGGCTGTCCCTCTGAGAAAGAAAACAGAACTCTTCTCGACTCTGCACTACATGGAACAGATAATTACCCGTAAGTGGGAATTTCTTCATTATTCGTTCTTTTTCTCATTAGTAAATTAAATTTTTTCCAGATCACCGTCAGAGACTCAATAATTATCTACAAGAGGTTTGTAGAGATGACCCACGGCGTCGGCTGACTTGGGAGACGTGGCATGAAGGCCCTGACAACCGGCCCACCTGGCATGCGATTGCATACTGTGGGTGCGACCTTCTGATCACTCCTATCAGCAGTTGACATTTTACAACAGTGGATGGCGTTGAGTGGGGCAGTGGAAACGGACCCGCTCGAGGTGCAGCGATGGAAGCTGCTGCCAGGAATGTTTTAGTCGCACTGGGGGTACCTGGGGTAGTATAGCCCCAAGATGTTTAAGTTTGCGTAACTGTCCTGTCCGATCCCACCTGCAGCGTGACAGAGCTTTCGAAACCTTTTCCCAGTATAATGCCCTGAGCTTATCGTCTGATCAAAACCGTGGTGCGACGACATGCATGAATAGGGGTGATTATCACATAAATGGGAACGAACCAAACTGCTGAACTGTAAACACTGTCACAGCCACGTCACCCTCAACAATCCGACTCCCTTGAGATCCTTTCAAGAAAAACTGCGAGGAACCGACCATAAGGCTCTTGCTAACTTCAGTTCGTCACTACTCCCTTTGATTCCCTTGTAGATCTTCAAAGCTCCGCCGCAGCCTTAGCAGCTGCGCTCAGTGCCGCGACTTGTCGTAACGAACACTGCGGCCACAAAGTTTCATGATGGCATCATTTCGGACGACGAACACATATCAATTCCAATTGGGAACAGGGCAGACATGGTCATATGGCTTCACTTGATATTTGGTGGTCGACTGCCGTTCCAGCCACCGACCTATGCGCAGCCATCCTGCATGCTGTGCAGTTTTCGAGTTGTCGAAAATGTGTAAACTGCGGTCCTTTGGCCCTCCAAAGAATTTGCAACAAAGGAACCGAGGTTTGTATACTTGGCCAACGACGCCTCGCCGATACTGTCACGTAAGTGCTCTGCAGAGGTTACCCTGAACGTCTCGCGATGTTATTCTCACACACAGCTTGGCAAGGTGAGTCACTCGGCAGGTAAAGTATGGCGTTTCCTCCACTTACTGGAAGTCACGGTTGGACGTTCACACCGATGGCGATTACAATATTTCCCGCCACAGCTGCAATTCATCGCAATACAAGGATCTCTACACTCCAAACACGGTCGCCGCCGCTGCCTATCTCAGACACAGCTCCGGCACTTGAGCCTAGCTCCCGCCGTTGCAGTCCTTCGGATAGTCCGACGGGGTTTCTCGTCATCTCTTGACTCGATATGACAATATCTGACTTCCTGTGGATCCTCTGCTTAAAAGCTCGTGAGGAGTACTGTGCACTCCAACAAATTCCTGATATCCACCGCATTGTACCCTCTGAACAACCTCTCCTCAGCGTTATGGAGCGTAAGTGCTTATCAATGTCGCTTCTGCAGTCAAATTTAACCCACCGTGTACCAGGTCAACGAAGTGACTGGCGGATGTATTTGAACAACTACCTTCAGGGCCGATATGGACACACACGAAATCTTTCCTGGTCGTATACGCAGTCAGGCCCGTCGCATGATACACGATGGTTAGCTGTGGCGTACTGTAAGCCTTCCGAGTCCGTACTTTATTTGCTGAGCACTGATGACTATCAATCTATAGTCAATGGGATTGAATACGGAAGGGGTGTAGCCCGCGACAGAGGCACCGCTATGGAAATTGCTGCCGAAACTACTTTCCGCGCACTGACAGCTTATTCCAATTAATTTAACTGTATGTTCTCATGTACCACTTTTCATGACCTGGTCTCAACGTATGCCCGTGCATAGGTATTTTTCTCCCCTCGACAGGGACCTCTGCCTTTGTGCTTCCATGTAACTTAGATTGCAGCTTATAATCCACCCACTATCTTGAATATCGATAGAAGAGAGACATAATGTTAGCGCTACAAGTACATCAATCCTCAAGTTGCCTTGTATGTTTACCTGGCCCATTGGGTAACGCTGATCCCAGTCTTAACCAACGCTACAATACGTTCTACCACAGTGCTTGTGGTGGCGTTAGAGGGACTGAGAATCCCAGTGGACACTGACCAGTTTGAGTTGACGAATTTCTGCAATCAGCCGGCCTGTCGCATAAAAAAGGATAAAACAAGGGTTTAAATTCGCTGTTCCGAGCCTCCTACAGGAGCCAGAGTACTGACAATGGATTTGTGTTGGCATCCGGGTCCTAGACATAAATATAGGTGATCACCCGGGAAACACTGTCTGCGCCAAGCCTCACTAATTAATCTGTATGAGCGCGGGTGCTGAGACGGTTTAAGAACAAGAAGGCTGCTTAGTCCCCTTCTTGTCAGCATCCATAATGCTTCTGTGCAATTACTTGGAAGATATGTTACTAAAATGAGGTTCCTTGGCAAGATGCAGTCCCTGTCCATGCGTCTAGGTCCCCCAAACCGGAAGCTGGTGGAGACCATCAGAATCTGTTCGCGTGCTAGTAATATGAGCGCTGTGACGCTAGTAGGTGACCTGCCCTGCCAGGCCCCACACCGCGGTGACTTTCCATGGGAATCCAGTCGTTCTGAAGGTCGGTAGTTCCAAACTAAACGTCCACAAGTTACCAGGTGCATCATGGACGTGTAGCCTGAAGATCAGGTCGCTCATTGGGCCGTTGGGTGGACGTAGACGTAGTAATGTGATCGCTAGGCCACCGCCACAGGGCAATCTGTTGTCCCATACGGCCCATACCCACCATGTCTGTTCGTTCCTGTCCGAGTCTTGGGAGGATAAAGGCCAAGGAAGCTCTGGTTTCCTCGGCCTTTGATCTGCTCCCTTCCAGTGAAGAAGTACAATGGGCGTAATTCTTCTTATCCGCCAAGGTGTTCTAGGTGAGTAGTATGAATCTGAGCCCAACATTTCACCAACACGTTCCAGGAGCGACGACGCTCTTCTCTCTTATTGTGCTTGCCGTCTCTGCCCACTTGATATCACAGACACAAGAATACTTTAATGCGACGGCGACCTTCTGTGCCCTTGGTGTTGCTGTCTCGGTGATATCTCTGCTGACCCTACCCGTCATGTTGTTGGCCATCGTCAGTTGCTCTTCATGAAGACTGATTTATTGATGCAGGCTTCTTGTCGACATTTTTCGTCGTGGCGCTTTTACATCTATGATCGTTGTCGAATTGGCTTGGTTGTGTAAGTTGGAATGTTTTTCCGTTGGAATGTTGTCCATGACATTTCGCAGCTATTCTTTGGATTCTCTGGGTAGCCACTGCAGGCGAGACGGCTTCTGGTTACGGTCTCAGCTTCCCAGATGGCTGCGACTTCGTGAACAGTAGGAGTTCTATGCACTCATGGCTCGCTGTGCTTGACCACCATGTCTTCAGCCGTTTATAATGGAATGTGTCAACAAGCCCAAGCGATCGAGGCCTTTTCGTTCCTAAACTTCATCATTAGTGAGCCATCCCTTTCTTTCCTTTGTTCATCCTCTCATGCTCTGGCAAGTTGTGCTCTACACTGGCTTCCTGTGCGTCATGGCTGTAATTGCAGCCAATCGTGGTCGGAATGTGTGGCTGTTGTCGGTCAAAGAGTCATTCAATGCTTCAGGTGGCCCGACAGAGCATCCGATGACACAGTACGATGCCTCGGCGCCGCCGCAACCGACCGTACCTGCCACCTTGACACAGCCTACTGTCCCTGCTACCATTATTACGGTGTAATAACTTTGAAGGCCCTGTAATTTATTGTTGAAAATGTTTTCTTGAATTCCATTCCATACGCCACAGTCGGAGTTTCGGGAGTAACCGGCATTGTGAACGTGCGGTGGTGTCAGTGTCGAGAAGTCAAACGTTCCCCAGTTGGAGCAGAATTCGTTGCCCACCCTCCTCGCCGTCGCCATCATCGCTCTCCTCCTCCTCGTCGCCGTTGTCACCGGTGGTGTTTGCACGAGTACATAACCATCTCATCGCACTCGTTTGCATTCTATTTGAGCGCTTCTTCACACGCTTTTCCACTAATTCATCCTTGTTTCGCAAGCATCGCAGGTGGGCAAAATTTCTCCTCACAGGACAACGACGTATCTCTCCCAGCTCTGAATGCTTTCTAACTTACTTGCTATCTTCCACACCAGATTTGATTCGTAACAATGTCCCAACCTCAGGGTGATATACAAGAACGCATCGCCGCGGCACGTCGTGAGGCAGAAGTCTTGAAAGAGAAAATACGTGCGAGCAAAGAGGCTTCCGCTGATACTAGCTGTGCGTTTCCTTCCGCAGTGCCATTCTCTTCGACCATGACCTTGTTTGCTCTTAGTGCGGGCGATGGCTGCTGAGGTCGACACACTTCCCCGGATCGTGATGCGACCTCGACGTGCACTCAAGGGACACCTTGCAAAGATTTATGCCATGCACTGGGCTGCAGATAGACGACATCTCGTCTCAGCCTCGCAAGATGGGAAACTGATCGTCTGGGATGCTTATACCACTAACAAGGTCCACGCAATCCCGCTTCGGTCGAGTTGGGTCATGACCTGCGCGTATTCACCGTCTGGGAATTTTGTCGCCTGTGGTGGTCTCGACAACATCTGTTCTATCTACAACCTCAACAGTCGGGAGGCCAATGGTGTCAGAGGCGCTCGTGAACTAAGTGCACACTCCGGCTACCTTAGTTGTTGCAGGTTCATCAACGATCGTCAAATAGTCACTAGCTCTGGCGATATGACGTGCATGCTTTGGGACATCGAAGCTGGTGTGCGGGTTGTCGAATTTAGCGACCATACTGGTGATGTCATGAGGTGAGCACTTTTGAGTGCATTCTTTCGTCTCGTTACCACCATCCCCTTGCAGTCTATCGCTTGGTCCCAATCAAAATGTCTTTGTTTCTGGTGCTTGCGATGCCACCGCGAAACTTTGGGATATACGTAGTGGTCGCGCTACACAAACCTTTGTCGGTCATGAGTCCGATATTAATGCCGTTCAGTGGGTCCATACTCTGTCAATGTTTTATTTATTTCTGAATCCTGTCTAGATTCTTCCCGAACGGCGATGCCTTCGCCACCGGTTCTGATGATGCCTCCTGCCGGTTGTTTGATATCCGAGCAGATCGCGAACTGAACAGCTTTACTCATGATAACATACTCTGCGGCATTACCTCAGTCGCATTTTCTATCTCTGGTCGCATCCTCTTCGGGGGTTATGATGATTGGACTTGCAATGTTTGGGATACGCTGAGAGGCGAACGTGTGGGTGTTTTGACTGGGCATGAAAACCGAGTCAGTTGTTTGGGCGTGTCGGTTGACGGTATGGCCCTTTGTACAGGCAGTTGGGATAGCACACTTCGAGTGAGTAATTTGTATAATACTCCGGGTAGTGGCTGATTTTCGTTTTCAGGTGTGGGCATGATGAAAAACGGACTGGCGTTTCTTGTTTTTTTTCTCGACATTCCTTCCCGTTTCTATTTAGTCGCTGGTTCTGTCCTCAACTATCTGTCCATTGATATCGTTGCCATACTCACCCGCCTGCGTCGCCTCCAACGCTCGCCTCGAGTCGATCCTTACAAGCCATTTGCAAGTCTCTTGCAGGCGTTCGCCACTTTGGTATACATATAGTCTCTTTACGGGTCATCTGCTGTTGCCCATTTTCTGCCTCTTTCTTCCCTTGCTACCAACACTGTGCATACTCCGTCGAGATTCAATCCATTTTATTTTCCATCAGCTCATGGTATTGTGCATGATTGTGGCGTACTGAATTAAGTACCGTTGAGTAAACTATAATGACAACGCGCTAAACCACGAGGGCGTCGACCCTCTTTTAGTACTACCAACTTCACAACAACGCGCCATATCCATGTCCCAGGCCGATGAGGACGATCGAGCAGCAAAGGCTGCGAGAGCAAAGGCAATGGTACGCGTCTGGCTGCCTCACCTCTTGTCAAAGCTCACCTATGCGCATAGCTCAAGAAGCGGCAGCAGCAGAAGACTGGTGTCACAGGTACTCGTAGCACCTCGTTAGCTAGCCCTCCACCGTCTCGGTCCTACACTCCTGTGCAGGCAGAGCCCACAGCACCAGTCGAGGAAAGGAAACGCGAGCGGGACATCAATGACTTGTACGCCACGAATGTCATGACATGGTATTGACACGTCTCTAAATAGTGTACGGTCAGATTCGGTCCAAACGACGCCGATGCCAACTGGATTCAGTCATTGCCCTCTGCTGAAGTTCGAGACATGAATGCCATCGCCCAACCGAAACCTCAATTTCACAGCCCGGGGCCGTCGGTCAAGTCCCCACCACCTGTTCGAGAACATGTAAGCACACCGACTTTCGTTACATGGCCCGTGATGACGTCAGTCACCCAGCAGGCTCTGGATGACCCCCAGCATCAGTTGGCAGAGCAGCGTCAGGTTATGGCCCCTCTCCGAGCCGAGAACTCTACCCTTCAAGCTTCTCTAGCTCGTCTTGATGAGATCCAGGCTGGTGGGTGGGCTAAATTAAACCACTTGTTCACCCTGTAACTGCGGTGTGATCAGGTGCTCGGGAGAGTAGCAAGGTCCTCCAGGAGGAACGTGTTCGTTCCAAAGCCCTTGAGGATAAGCTCACACAAGCAACGGAATCTTGTGCCATCGCCACCCGCCATCTTGAGGAGCTTTCCCAAGAAAAGTCGCGATTAGAAGAGCTGCACAGTGCCGCTCAGACTAAGATTGGCGACTTGGAGACCACCCGCCTTGAGTCGGACGAGAGATTGAATGAGGCGAGCAAGAAAGTCGATTCTTTGCAGCACGGTATGTCTCTTTTTTGCGATAGAATGTCACCTTGACACGAAGACAGACATCGAACGCTTGACTTTGGACTTGGAGTCTGCGCAACAGCAGGTCTACCATTCCCAGGCTCACTCTGCAGAAGTCGAAAAGGAACTCTCTGCAGCTCGTGGTCAGATAGGGGAACTACATGCCAATGCTATTGCGAACTCTAGGAGATGGCAAGAACAGGATCAGAGTCGCCAGCAGACCATTTCTCTTCTTGTTTCCGAAAAGGCGTCGCTGACAGCGTCGGTCCAGCGGTTGGAAGAGGTCGAGATAGGTACAGTTACTTTGACAAAATGCGAACACGGCTAACGTCCTCTCCCCTAGAACTCCAAGAAAAGGAAAAGTTATTCCTTGCTGAGCAAGCAAAGGCGACACGGTTGACCAATGGGGTTCAAGAACTTGAAATTACTGTTGCAAAACAGGGGAGTGAGCTCGAGGTAACCCTTTCTCGCGAGAAAGAACTGTCGGAACGTGTTAGAGATCAGGTAGGTGCATTACTGGACTTGTCGAGCTAGCCTTTCATGTGCACCTAGGAACGCGAGATTCAACTCGGGAAAGCTGAGCTCGAGGAAGTACAGTCTACTTCTAGCCAACATCAGCAACGGGTTCGCGAGCTGGAGGAGCAGATTGAGAGTGATGACAGAGCAGACAAGTTAGAAGTCTCTCTGAAGAACACTCAAGATCGTGCGGACGAACTCGAGTTCCAGCTTAACAAGATACAACAGGTGCGTGTTCCGTACGACTGCTTTCCTGCTCTACCAACGTCGCTCCACAGTCGCATACAACCGTCAAGACTGAGAGAGACCACTTGGAATCGCAGCTTCGCCTGAAAACAGAGAGCGAGGCGGACTGGGAGGCGCGACATGCTAGCCTTGAAATCGACCATGCTTCATTACAAGGTCATCTGCAGTCCGCCAACAATCGCCACGAAGCACTGCTGGAAGAGCGCGCATCACTGCAGTCGCAGGTGGAGTTCAACCAAAGTGCCGTCAAACAGCTTCAACAAAAGCTTGGTGAATTGGCTTCCGAGGTGACATCGAGCGACAGGGCGTTCCACAATGTCCAAGGCGAACTACGTGCTGCGCTTCGTCGTGCGGAGGAGTCGGAGAAGACGCAGAAGGACTTACAGGCCGAAGGGACAAGACTCATGCAGTCTCTGGAGGAGATGAGGGCCAAGATTGTCGAGCTGACTTCTGTCAAATTGGAGCTCATGGAACAGGTAGAGAGGTTGGAGCACGAGAAGAGGTCTCGCGATACACTCATCTCCAAGCTCGAGATGGCCCTCAACGAAGGGACGGAACGAGAGGCAGAAGCGGCGAAACTACAAAAGGAGTCAGACATTTCGCGGGAGAAGGACCATCGCTCGTTGCAGCAAAGCGTCGCAGATCTACAACGCGGCTATTCCATCCTCGAAGCCGAGCTTCAGTCTGCACAAGCGACTGTGAAGATGTTGGAAACCGAGCGTTCGCGGATGCGGCAAACAGAGGTACAGCAAGCAGACCTCGGCAACCGGATGAATGTAGATGCACGACGCCGGGAAGAGGTGATTTCCCAACTTGAATTCACCCTGGCATCGTCCCGCAAGAACGAAGCGGAACAAAGCCAGCTCATCCATCACTATCGGACGGAGATCGAGGCGTTACAGAGCGAGCTGGTGGCCAAGGAAGAAGAGCTGGAGAGCGTGCAAAGGACGCCCATCTCTGAAGAGGGCGGGCTTCGGTCGCTGGACGACGAGATGCTCAGCGTCGTGAAGCAACAACACGCCATGGAACTGTCGTCTGCTCAATCTCAGATACGGGCACTGGAGACGACCGTCTTTGAGGCACAGGACAAGGCGCATCAGCTCCAACGGCAGATTCACATCCTGGAGGACCAGCTCGCCACGCGTTCCGTCTCGAGGGCGACGTCGAGACCCTTTTCTCCTGGCGGTCGGCCTTCCAGTCGGACGAGCAACGATTTGCGGCGTGGATCGTTTACCGCCAAGTCGAGCAATCTCGTGCCGCCTACGCGATCCGTCTTTGACGTTGGCCTCTCGCCGGAAACACGTCACAAGCGTCAAGTCAGCCTGAGCATGCTGAAAGCCAGGATCGAAAGCGAAACCGCGGCACATAGACACACTCCGCCGCCAAGGGGTCTGTCTCCCGTCCCGGATGCATCTTCGGACATGGATTCTCTTTCGCATCGACCCCAGTTCATGGACGAATCGCACATTTTTTGGTGTCACTCGTGTCGTGGAGAGTTTGTCATCTTGTGATACCCTGCTACTTGCATCTGCAGCACTATGGCATGGTAAACCCCAAAAAAATCCGAAATACATAAATGCTGTGCGCGCGACTTTTTGCGCGATACATTGACTATGACTGCGCGATAGGTTGCGCGATATTTCAACTACGGTTGCGCGATACTTAAGTAGTAATACAAACGAATGTCAGAAGTACAGCTAGATGCTCTCCAACGGCGCTCTCGCAGACTGGCCGTACGCTTGATCGTGCCCTTGTAACGAGTGGATGGAGCACGCATGGACTTGCCGGTTTGCTGTGGAGAACTGGCTGATCTAGCCCTTCCCACCATCTGAAGAGCTGGCGAGAGTACCAGGGGCTCGGGGCATCGAGGTCGTGCCCCGTGTGAAACCGGACCATTGAAGTGGTTGACGGTAAAGGTAGGATGGCTGGAGCGGTCGATCGCCCCAACCTTGAAG
This sequence comes from Pulveroboletus aff. annulatus, assembly GCA_038094595.1. NCBI lineage: Eukaryota > Fungi > Basidiomycota > Agaricomycetes > Boletales > Boletaceae > Pulveroboletus > Pulveroboletus aff. annulatus. The sequence continues at coordinate 20,876 of JBBPTX010000019.1, read as the reverse complement.
GACGAGTGGTTTCCCGAACGCTTGCTGCCGTCTTCTTGTGGGACCTGTGGGCTGTTAGACCCTGTAAGAATCTGTATTACTCAGTGAGTCACTAAGTAGAAAGGAAACTAGCTATGGTGCGATGTACACATGATTAGGTAATCCACTAAATGTGGAAAGATATTCCTACACTCCCCCTCAAGCATGAAGCCGAGGCGAAAATGCTTGCCTCGCAGGCAGATACAAAAGTAAGTAGGTAAAATAAAATACCTATATAAATGTTCCAGTGAATATGTTTCTTCGAGTTCGTAGGTAGCCCGTTCGAGTTACATATTATTAACTTACATTGCAGTCTGCTCGTGGAACTTCCTAATTTAGTAAGTCACGGCTCGTACCGCTCTCATCTCCTTAGCTCGGTAGCATCAATACGCAGGTAAGTAGCCTCTTCTGATGGCTTTTACTGATATTGATGGGTTGTATACAGTACGTATGAAGTGTTCGACGTGGTCCTGAAGTGGCGTTCAGCCTTGGTAAGTGCTCGGGCCTGACTGACTTGTCTAGTCGTCCTCGTCGACGCGGCAGGTTTGGATGGTGTACGGGACGCCTATGGTGGTTGGTGGATGCCGTAGATGCCGTTGGTATGTGCGTCTCTTTGTGTTTGCGTTGTGTTTGCTGATCTGAGTCTCCTCCAGCCAGCATCCTTGTTTCGAGTCGTTTTGACTTGCGGCATGTGCTGCTTGCTACGCCATCCATCCGGCGGTCTCTCCCACTCCCCCATACTCCATTCTCGTTGATCCAACGCATTTCGTGGTCATCGTTTCGTCTCGGCATGACCTTATGGCCTGGTGGCCCCCTTGACCCTCTATCTCGAGTCTGTGCCCTCAGGTCTTCAATGCGTGCGTTGTCGCGGTTCTCCCGACATGGCTGGATCTTATATGGACCATTGACATCAATCTGTTAAACCGTTTCATTGCGGTCGACTTTCCATTTGACCTTTTGTCCCCTAGTGACTTCTGGGGTGTTTACTCAAGGGACTTTTGGGGCACGACCTCGATGCCCTGAGCCCCTGGTACTCTCGCCAGCTCTTCAGATGGTGGGAAGGGCTAGATCAGCCAGTTCTCCACAGCAAACCGTCAAGTCCATGCATGCTCCATCCACTCGTTACAAGGGCACAATCAAGCGTACGGCCAGTCTGCGAGAGCGCCGTTGGAGAGCATCTAGCTGTACTTCTGACATTCGTTTGTATTACTACTTAAGTATCGCGCAACTGTAGTTGAAATATCGCGCAACCTATCGCGCAGTCATAGTCAATATCGCGCAGCCGTAGTCAATGTATCGCGCAAAAAGTCGCGCGCACAGCATTTATGTATTTCGGATTTTTTTGGGGTTTACCATGCCATAATACAGGGCTCACCTAACGTGTGCCTACCCTAACACAAAACGGTCAGCCTTGCCAGCACTTTCCTAGCGCTTAGGAAAGTCAGATGACGCGACAACAAAAAGCCTACGTGGCACATGGTATGGAATGACCAAAGGGGAGTGAAGGGCAGAAAGCATGGAACAACATCGACGGAATGCATACGAAAATACGTGTCAGCTGCAAGCCCGGGGTCGAAAATCGAAAGGAAAAAAAAGACACGCGAATTCCGTCTACTGATTTTGCAAGCGTCTGGGCCGCCACACCTTCTTCTCTGACACCGTCTCAAACCCGTCCGCGTCCTTTTTACCCTCGGGCAACGGTGCATTATTCACCACCGGCGACCCACCCCTTTCGCGCTCGGCCTTATCTTTTTCGCGCTGGCGCCATCCACCCGCCCCAATCTTGGGCGGCCCGGCGGAGAGCGGGGAGGGCGCTGGGCTCTCGGAGCGTGCAGGCGGACCTGTGGTCGATGACACACGCGACCGCCATCCACTATCGGCGGTATTGCGTGGTAGTGGGGTCGGCCCGCTCGTTTTGCCTTGCGCACGTTGACGCGCCCGTTCCTCGGCTTCCTGTTCCCGTTGTGCTTTCTTGCGCGCCTCTTCGAGGTTCGCGGCACGCTCTGCCTCGCGTTGTTTCCGTTGCTCCAAGGCCCGCTCTTCTTCCTGTCGTTTTCGTGCTGCCTCGGCCTCCTCCGCAGCATGTCGTTCTGCCAATGCAAACGCAGTGAGTGACCGAGTTCCATGCCCAGTGAAGAAGAGAATACGTACCTGCCTCGACGCGCAACCGCTCCTCCTCTGCCTCGCGCTCGGCAGCCTCCTCTTCTTCCTGTCGCTTTCTCTCCGCCTCTTTCTGCGCTGCATACGCCTGCCTTCTCTCTTCCTTCTCCTTCTCCATTTCCTCCTCCGCGATCGCCTTACGCCGTCGATACTCCTCCAGGCGGGCCGCAAGCAGCTGCTCCCGATGCGCTCTAGACTCGTCTTGCATCCGCCCCAGCCGTTTCTTGTTTGCAACGGCGTGGTTGTGTGCCTCGAGACTGTTTTGCGTTCGCGCTTTTTGAAGCGCTTCAAATGTTGCACGGTCAGCAGCAAGCTGCTGAGCATAGTCTTGCGCGAGTAGAGGCCGTTCTTCTTTGCGATATGCACGCTCGATGTGGTCGATCCGCTTGGCCGCGATGCGCAGCCGTTCGTTGAGATCCTTTTTCTCCTTTTCTAGCTGCTCGACTTGAAGCCGCATCAGCCGATCCTTGCTCAAATCTTCCATATCCTAGCGTCCACATTTAGTCAGATGACGCATCAAAGGGATGCATATGCAACGCACCGCGACAGATAGTTGCAGTCCGCCACGCTTCACCAGTTCCTGCGCGAGTTTCTTGGCCTCTTCTTCCTGGATCGTCCTGATTTCACGTCGCGCGCGCTCGATTTCCTTTTTCTTGGCGTCCTCTTTTTCCTTCTGGTCCTCGATGAGCTTTTTGGCGCGGGCGAGCTCGGCGCGACGGGATGCCTCTTCCTTTTCCTTGCGCACACTCAACTCGGAGAGGAGCTCTCTCCGGCGTGCGATGAGCGCGCGGCGGAGTGACAATGCACGGCGCTCTGCATTGGCAGCAGCAACGAGCTCCGCAAACTGCGCAGCCTGGTTTTCAGCCTGCTCCTCGGGGGAAAGTACCGGCGGCGAATCGATCATTTCCACAGCATCGTGGAGCACCGTTGCAACCGCGCACAAACGGGTGCGCACGAACTCGGTCGACGAAGGCTGGATGGTGGTCGTGTCGCGTGACGGACAACTCGTGCTCGTGCTGGGTCCAGCAGCACTCGCAGAATCGTCAGGGTGAGCAAAGGGTTCGTCGACAAAGAAGATGGTTTCGGTAGCGTGGTCGACGCGGATGCGGAGTTCGCCGCGGCGGGCACAGCCCATGAAGTAGGCCTCGACTTGCTCGGGGCCAAAGTCGTCGAGGGGCTTGACGAGGTCGAGCAGTGCACTGACTTTGAGTGTACTGTACACCTGAGAAAGCTGGCAAAGGAGGCGCGAGAGGAGGGCGCGAGAAAGGAGTGGGCGATACCCTGCATAGGGTGTATCGCTGGCACAGAGGTTGGAAAGGAGGGGGGCGGTGGATGTGCAGAGGGTGAGTGGGTCAAACGAAGCTTCGAGGAGGTTGTAAAGTTGCTTGATGGGGGTCGGAGAGAGGCGGAGGACGTCTCTCGAGAGCTGAACGAGGGTCAGTGGACAGACAGAGCTATGACAAACGACGTACGGCATCCTTGAGAAGACCCGCCCTGGTGGGTGCCTTTGTCAGGCCAAGTAAAGCTGCGAGGCGTGTGCTCTTGGATCGACTGTCGTCCTCGTCGCCATGCTGGCCGACAGGCACAGCGAGAGCACTGACGAGCACTTGGCCAGCAAGACGGCTCATTTCCTCGTCAGATCTGCCACCGATGCTGGTGACGATAGCATAATAGCGACCCCACGCAGCGGCATGGTACAGCGAGTTGCCACTCGTGAGGAATATCTTGGTGAGTTTTTCGTAGTAGTTTGCCATCATGGCTGGCCGAGGTGCCTTTTTCGCCATGGTGAGGAGATTGTGTACGTCTTCGACGGATCGGAACGCTTCTTGCCAGAGCTCGAGCTCGACGGACGTGTTGAGTTGGGCAAAGCGGGTATCGAGGTGGTGCTGAAGGATCTCTGGGTCGGAGAGGTTGATCGCATGGGCCTGGTGGGCATATTTGGCGACGTTGGAGAGGTGAAGACGGAGTGTCTCGCAGAGCCGACGGAACTCGACCTTGCGCTGGTACTTGAGACAGAAGCGAAACGCCTGCTGTGCGACTTGCTGATGGACGGGGCTGAGCGATGTGCGAGATATCAACATGGGGGCTCACCTGGTAGATGGTTTCTAGCCGGGCATTGTTTTTGAGCGTCTCGAGAGAGGTGCGGTAGGCCTCCCAGAGAAACTTGAGCCACGGCGTGACGAGTGCCCTATCGGTGCGATCCTTGCTCTGATCACCGCTGACGGCGCCGAGCAGAATGCTCTCGGGTGTCTCGCTGGCCTCGAGATCGTCGACATCGACCGCGACGGCCTTGTCGGCCTTTTCCTGTGCCTCCTGGACCTTGGCGTCTGCGAGCACGAGAAACTTTTGTATGACGACCTCGATGGATGCGACGTTGGTGTTCTGTGCAATATTCTTGTACTGCATGAGCCCCTCCTTGGCTGTCCTTCCCTTGCGCATGTCGACGCAGAGTTCGACAAAGCGGAGCAGGATGGGCTCGAGGGCGGGGAGGGGTGTTGAGCGGAACCGCTTCGAGGAGAACATCTCGGCGAGGGACTGCAGGGCGGCATGAGTCTGCCCGACCGAGACGAGTCCCTCTGCCTGCTTCAGGATCGCCTCCGGTTTCGTGAACGGGGCCATGGCGAGTGTGGTGTATGTAGCGAAAAACTTTAATAATAACGTTCATAGTCTACATCGTGCGAACTCATTTCCTTTTACACCCATCGCTGTACTACCACGCTATTGGCCAGTCCCGCGTCCGAAATGGACTCCCCGTCCTTGTCTAGAATCCGGTTTGGAAACGTCGTCCCAATCGTGTATGCCTGTGTCGCATTCTCGGGGCGAGATCTAAATGGGATGAGCATCTGACTGGACGACGACCAGACAACGTACGCATTGATAAAGTTGCGAATGTCCCCGACCGTGTGCGTCAGATTCATCCGGCATGGAATTCTACAGACAATGAGCCGCCGTCGTCGAATGGGATACACACCCACCTCGTCCCATCAGCCAGCCGGATCTGCACCGTCGTCGTCGCAAGGGTCTGGTCGACCTCGAACAGCGTCGTCACACTCGTCCTCTCTGGACGACTAGGCCCAGCAGGGAACGAGCCCGGCATGCTCGTCACAGTGGCACCCTGGACAGCTGGCACAGGCGATCCAAGCCGGTTGCCACTGCCAACGAATGGCTTCTTCTCCGGCACATAATCTTCGGTAGTCCGCTTTGACACGATGACTTCTACTGGCTGATCCATCCGCACGTTCAGCACCGACACGGGCGCACGACTGCAACACGTTTAGCATGTGCGTGCACAAACACGCAGTACTTGCCCCGTGTTGATCTCCGCGAGTAACCGCTCGTTGGCAGGGTCCGTGTAACTGTAAAATTCGCCACCTTCGATGCTGAACCCGTTGCGCCAAAATGTAATCGATCGCTGCACGACGTGTTCTGTTTCATCATCTGACATGCATCGGTGTGAGCAAATGGTATGAATACAAAGTGTCGCATACCTTGCTGTGCGCTGGGATCGGGGACAAACTGGCTGTCCACCTCGTCACTCCCCAACGTATGCCCACCCCCCCTAAACGACGTCGATGGCTTCTCCGTCGCAAGCGGCTGCGATTCACGTGCAGCAGACGTCCTACGACATCCCATTAGTCCTCACCATCACCTGCAGTCTGTCCCACGCACTCGGCAGCCCGCTTGAGGATGTTTTGCACCATCCTTCCTCCTGGTACGTTATCACGCGCATTCGGGTTCTGCACCGAGATGCCACTGACAGAGGGTGTCAGAAAGAGTCACCTCGGCGGTGCGTGCATACCTGCGCTCGCCGCCAGCAAACCAGCTTTCGCCTTCGCGTGGCGGACCCTCGTCGTCGTCGTCGTCATCGTCATCATCGCGGGGGATCGACGGGCGGGGCGGGCCCGCATTGGAAGAAGCAATCGAAGAAAGCGTCGCAAAGCGTCCCGAGCTGTGACGCATCAGTACGGTTCATTAGGATTGGTGATCAACGTACTTGGACGAGCTGGGGCGGGCACCAGAGGGGTTGTTCCAGTCACCGATGCGGCCGATGCGTGGTGTAGAAGAACGTCCCCATGTCGACGGTGGCGGCTCAGAGGGCGGCTCACCGTCGAGTGTGTTTCCGTGGCCGCCGTTGGACATGTTGCAAGAAACTTGAATGGCGTACGCAAGCAAAGTTGGTACCCCAGAGTCACGTGCCATCTGACTAGACATTTGCTTGGTTGTGTTTGACTCTGACCAGATTTGAATGACGAGTCTGGGTTCACGAAATCATGGAAGATCACGGTGATGATGAATTGACGCTTGGCACCGTGTTTACAGTGAGTGGAACAACTCCACTCAGAAGATCATCACTGTAATCATCTTGTGATTAGGAACCGTCTCGTCCTCCCTCGCCAGACCCTACTTTCTCTGTCTACTCACGTGGTCTCGGCCAGGCTAATGTCACCATCAGACTCGTTGGATCTCACCCTCTCTGGGGACATCATCTGTGAGATTTCAAGTATATTCCCCCAGTCTTCGGGGATGTAATGCATTTCATTCAGGTGGAATGCAGCGATTGCGTTTGCTTCGTATCTAGACTCGCACGACGAGTTAATCCGCGACAGGCATGTATTGGAACTTGGGGCAGGTGGTGGTCTTCCTGGCATCGTGGCTACACTAAACGGCGCGAAAAAGGTACGTCATTGTTATTCAACTTTGGCTTGGACACGATAGAGTGTGCTGTAGGTTGTCCTGACGGACTATCCTGACACAGCCCTCATCGAGAACCTTGCCTTTAACGTCGAACAGAACATATGTGAAGAGAAGAGGGACAACGTGACAACTCAGGTAACCTTCACCGTACTCGCTAACCCCCCGAATTGAATCGTCAAGCGTATCAGGGTTACGTTTGGGGTAGGCCTGTTGATAGTCTCCTTGCTGACTTTCACAGTGACCGCGATTCGTGGACGGGATTCGACTTGATCATCCTTTCTGATCTCATATTCAACCACTCTCAAGTAAGCTCCTTGGGTCCCCTCCGGCATTTGCACTCATAACATCCAGCACGATGCTTTACTTACCTCCTGCGAGCTCTGCCTCGCGCCCAAATCCGGCGAATCTGTCGACACTATTCCGCACCCTGAGCCACCTCCATGTGTCCTCGTATTTTATACGCACCACCGTCCGCACCTTGCTCACCGTGACCTTGAGTTTTTCACCGCGGCTCGTGAGCGGGGATGGAACTGCGAAGAAATTTATACGAAAAAGTTTCCAGTGCGTTTGACATCTTGGGGCTCGTGTACCGTGACTCATTTCAATCATTCCCAGCCCATGTTCCCTGATGATCCTGGGGATGCAGATGTCCGTTCTACAGTTCATGGCTGGGTCATGACGCGAACGTGAGCTTTGAATATCCACGGGGCAGATACTGTAGTGTCCATTTGCATTTCATATGCTTACTCGACCTTCAAGGGTGCGATCGAAATACAATACTCTGTAGCGTGACCACGGTCTGAGCAACATCCCCGAAAGAAAACAATTGAATAATTTGGGTGCGCCACGAGTAAATTTCTCGCATAGTCTGGCATACCAGGCAGCACAGCGAGGCAGTGGGCCATGCTTTTACAATAGCTGATGCAGATTTGGAAAGAACCCGAAGACTCGGCTCCTCAGAAAAGTGGAACAAGTTGACTTCCTACCCAAGGTCTGACGAATGAGAGCTGCGGACAATATTTCCTAGGGAAGTGCCGGTTTCGCATGCGGACTACTTACAAATTGCAATAGTTTCAGAACGATATCGTAGGAAAAATTAGCACGAGTTTGTAGAGCGCCTGCACATAACTCTGCAACAAAACCCGCCTCCCACTCCGTGGAAAGCCGGGGATAGACGAAACGTCTGCCCTCACGGTTAGTTTCGGGTCGCGGTGACACGGGGGTAATCCATCTGCCCGATGGTGGCCAATGTTCTAGATCGTTCAAAAGGCAGTAAAACATGTACCCATGGTTCCGACACCCTGTTTTCTTCCCCCCTCTCAGGCTATGGTGAGTTTATGTACTCCGTGCTCGATGCTGATCTGCTCAAGTTTACTACTCGTAGTTTGCCATTTTTTGGGGGTTCGTTCAATTTTGGATGAATTATTTCATGAATGTCTTGATGGACATCACCACCTGGGATGATGGGCCATCGCAACGACGATTGCCCTCACGAGAACATTTTCTCTCGGTTCCTGAAATAACAATCAAAACGAACGCTTGTCTTTGGGGTGACACGTCAATGTGTCATGACATAGATCCCAGCCTCGTAGTCACTCGCTTCACGCACCACAAGCGACGAATTCGGGACATGCAACTTGAACATGAGTATCTTCTTCTGGATGTTACAAACAAATCCACTGGGTAGGTTGCGATCCATATTATTCGGAGTCCTGTCTAACTCATATGTGACAGAACGATGTTTTCTGTCGTCGTGGAGCGAGGACCCAGATATACATGCGGGCTGACTGAGGACATGTTGTTGATCCTGCCCAACAGAAAACGAGAAGCGTATTCCTCAGCGCCAGAAATGTACACGGCAATCTGGGATTCAGACCCACCGCCACCATTTCGTGACGTCGTTCGCCTCGTGTCGCTCGTGTCCACCACCTTTCCGTATTATTCCGCCAGCGTTCACAATTGCTATCACTTTGTATTGGTGTCAAGCATCGCAATACGACTTTACAGAAGCAATAGGTACCCAAGACTGCAAGACTTTAAGAAAAACTTCAAGACGTCGACCTTCCTTGGCCTTGTGAAGATGGTAGACGATGTACAGGCTTGTGAGGATGCCATCAGGATTATTACGCAGTTCGGCGATCACAAGCACGAGTAGTGACATATATATGCAGGTCTCGATATAAACTGACTTTACTAGTTCGATATATAGTACATGGATTGACATTGGTAGGGTCTAGATCGAGATTTGGATGCGGCATGGGGATGCCCCGGAGACTGTCAATGCAACCGGGCCCATTCCTCATCCTAGTTCGGCCGAGATCGCGCTGTGTTGGCAGGCTGGGCGTCGAAACACGCGAGATCCATGATCGACTCAACTGAGTCAACCCTCCTGCAAGCCATGATTCATCGTTTCCCACTTCAGTGACGTTCAGACCACACGGCTACTGAGATGCTCTGGTCGTATATCGAAATATTAAACTTGTTGTCGTCACGTTGGTGATGTCGGATTAGTTTTTTCGTCCTTGCCTTCGTGTTGAAAAGTCGGGCGCCGGGGCTTGCAACTGGCGGGTCAAGCGTGACAAGACGGCGACAGGTTGATCGCGATAGCGGACGAAGAGAAGCTATAGTACAGGGGAACTATCTATAGTAAGTGCGTTATGTAAGCTGTAGCATACCGGCGAGGACACGAGCGATACACTCCAACACTTCATGTGTCACAGGGAATGTCAAATCGATTGCAAGAGTACAGTACTCGATCATGCCATTTTACGCAGGCTCTCTCCCCGAGTTTGTCTACCACTGGAAATGTTTCTGGATATAGCCTTACTTTACATTAGCATATGAAAAGTCTCGGCCCGATGGAATAGCCTTGGCGAAACCGAGGGGCAAGTCGAAACCTAGCTGGAAGATGTTAGTTCTTGGGTGCCACTGGCAAGTGCTCGCTCTTTCAACTGGGTCACTACGAATATATGTTGGCAGGCCACCGGCGCGATATGGTGTGACAAGCAGCCCATTAATATTGGCGCTAGTACATGCGCTGGCATACTAGTAAGCTAAACCCAACTCTGAGGCGAATGGTTTCAGACCTTCGCATGGAGCGGCGGCACGACTCGTCTGGAGAATGCCTATTCTGAGTTATGCACAGACTCGAATGCCTTCAACGTCAACATCGCGAGCTTGAAGGCTAGCTTGCAGCCTGCAGGCCCAGGCCCAGGCTCCAACGTCCACCTTCATTAATTATTGTTGCCGCCGGCATCATCAAATATCCGATCTGTGATGATTGTTTGGCAAGACCTTGTGATCCAAACAAACGCCTTTCTTCCGACCCGTGTCCCGTTCTCCATGAAAAACTCAGCTTCCCATCTCGTTCATGTGTTTCTCACAAATATCGCAACCCATGTGTCTAACAACGCAATGCGTCCCCAAACGCAGACCGTTCCCCTTCTGCATTCAACCTTCTCGTGCTCGACGATGCCTGGTGTTATTTCCTATCCCGGGCCAAGAAAGACGTGCATGCCGTTGTCGACCTCGGTGCAGCACCAGGAGGTTTGTGCTAAGTCGTTGCCGAACAACTTGGCCGGATCGATACCACGGCGCCAGATTGGACTGGCGACGTCCTCGAATAGCTGAAATTCGTCGAATTCGTGCAACACTCGGAAAGGGAGAGGTGTCATTATTTTTGTGGACTCGTTGCTTATCATTCCAATACCCAGAATGCGTACATCGCAGATGGACTTCTTTCTTCCCAAGCGGGGACTCTGATTAAAGGCTGCGCTTGGTACCGGGATGACAGATATCATCCTCTCTGCTAACTTCTCAGGATACGAAACTCGAGATGTGGAGAGCAGCGTCAATTTATCTCAGTCTGTATTCGACTTTGCCACAGATTATCTATGCATGCGAGATATGCCACAAACAGCGACGAAAAGACTCATCAAGGACATTGCTACGGGAAAAATCACCGTCCGTCATAATTGTTGCTGACATCGATGGTCAAGCTTAAACGTTTTGCCCATCTCCTACAGGCTTTCTCTCGAGTTGTTCTCCGAGTCGTTCCCTTCTTCAACATTGCCCAAGGGAACGTCGCTCTTGGATTGACTCGAAGTTTGCTCGACTTGGGACTCTGTCGTGAGCCATTTGAAGCAACCTATTTGCGTGCATGACTTTCGAGGGTTTTCCCTACGTGATGCGCAATGATGCCTACATCGTGGCTGGGTTTCTCTGTCTTGTCCTCCTACTCATTCTCTTGCTAAAGGCTTTTTCAACGTGTCAAGCCAGCCCAATCCGGACGTAAGTTCCCACACCAGCTATCCGTCAGAAAGCCATCCAAATGGTCCAACGCGCCATTGACGAAGATCTTAAACAAAAGCTACACCGGATCCTACAAACCCTGCATGAACTCGCTCGACTATTTCATGCTCGCTCAGAAATGTACGTCGCGTCTCCTTTCCACCCTCGCCTCGCCATGCATCGTTTTGCAGACGAAAAGAATGAGAAATACAAAGTCCTGATCTGCGCCAAGACCGAGGAATATATCACCCGCGCGGAATCGCTCAAAAAACACATCCAAGCACAGGATGAGAAACGATCGCGTAATGCAGTTAGCACCAACGGCTCTGCGAGTACCGTCGGTGGCAAGGGCAAAGAGGGCGGTGACGACGATCAGGATCCCGAGTTGTCGAATGCAATACTCTCGGAGCAGCCGAATGTGAAGTGGGACGACGTGGCCGGTTTCGACGGTACCAAGGCATCGCTGAAGGAGGCGATCGTCTTGCCGATCAGGTTCCCTATTCACCGGGAGGCAGACACCGTGGAGAGGAACGGCTTTCTGGTTCCAATATCTCGATATCGGTCCGCGATGCAACCGGTGCGCAAGGTCATATCTGCCACGCACTTCAAGCCTGTTGCGTCGCCGTCTGGCTTAGTGTTGAGCGCACCTGAAATACCATTCATTCACATCCTCCTCCCGTACGTCCTGTTCACTCTTAGCTTTTCCATTCAGATACGTCAACGTTGTGATCTCGAGCGATCATCCAGCCCACGTTGGCGCCTTTATGGGGTTTACTCAATGTCCTCCACACAAAACACGTCCGTCTCCCCATGCGTATCGTTGCGCGCCAGCTGATAATCGTTCACGCGATGTTACATACAAGGCGTGTCGCAGGTAATCCCTCACTGTACCATTCACCACATGATTGCCACAGGCTGGGGAATGAAAACCGGAATATTAATAAATCTAGATAAAGCCACGTCTGATGTATCCCTCACCCACAGCCATGCTCAGAGAACCCGTCCGTTGGTGTTTTCTGCGTGAGTGGCAATACGCGCCGGCATACGTATTGTCCCAAGAAGCCCTTGTTTCACGGGGCACTGCATTGTTCCCGTTCCACAGCATATAAGTATGTGACGATGATCCGTACGTGCGCGTGATCATGTAAGTTCGGCAGACCAGAATCATTGCGTCCACACCCCACAGCGTGGTACCCGGGGTTTAGAGTTATTCTTCCGATTGATCCGAGTTGTTCGCCTGTTGTACACTGATCACCAACACAATGAACAGGTCAAATCAAGATATAAGTACATTCACACAGACTCATTCAAATAAAACGAAAAAGTCAACGTCTGTCCTGTCTCTTCAACATTATTCCAACTGCCTTTATCGACGTCATCACGTCCCTCCGGGAGCAGCAGTTGTCTGCGCGGGAGACTCGACTTGTTTCTGATCCGCAGGCGCATGAGGAACAACCTGGACCGCTTTCTGATCTGTAGGCACTTGCTGCGAGGCCCCATCATGTTCTTGATACGGAGGCGCCGGCGGCAAGTTTCCACCCGATTTCTCACCCGCAGATCCCTGCGCCGGTGGCGCAGACCCGGCGTCGTAACCGTCCCGCTTTTGGTCAGTGACAGGGGCTTGAGTAGTGGGAGAGGGCGGCGCCTTGGCGGCGGGATACTGTCCCAGAGCCTGGGGGGCAGGCTGTGCAGGCTGCGGAGCTGCAGGCGGAGGTGCTTGTCCTGGACCGCCGACATATACAGCGATAGGGGGAGGCACCTGGTTTGGGTCGCGGGGCCCGTCGTATTCGCCCATGCCTTTGTCTGTGTTACGAAGACACTTAGTGAATGCAGCGATGTGACGGCGCTTGTGCAGGCTTACAGGTCCAGTTCCCGGTACCATACCGCTCGTTTGCTTCGGCACGCCTGAGGACGAGCCAAAAGGCATGCTTTGTTCGACAAAGTAGGCTCAGTTGAAGTCAGGCTACGTTCAGGACGAAACAGCTCACGATGCACCCAGGCAAGTATGCCAATCTATCAAAGTCAATGAGAATTTCCAGAAGACTTAAATCAGAGACTTGAAACATACAGAGTTAACAAGATGTTCAGGCAAAGGTCAGCCCCACAGCCTGCGACAATCGCCACAGCTGCGGGAGGGAAAAGCCATGCGAGCTAGCAGTGGCGACGATAAGGAAGTCATCATGAGTTAAGATACATGCCCACCATCAAGACCACAAAAGCGTCTGCTGCACCCGCCATAGTGAAGATTTCTGGTGGTGGTTATGCGTCTAGGAGGAGTGATGTCATCCTTAAAACAAATCCATATTTGGAAGGTAGATCGCATCGTTCACAACCATGACAGCGGAAGTACTTAAGTTAACTAACGGAAAAACAAGCGTGACCGAGGAACATGAAGGCTATTTACAAAGTCACCACAGTTCCCTCTCAGAACAACGTATCCATATCCGTATTAAATAGAAAAAAAGGGTTGCTCGGGATTCTGTGTCTGTTGTTGTTGTTGCTGAAGCGCAAACGGGTTGTTTGTGCTGACGCCCGTCTTCTGCGCAGCAATACGACCAGCCTGCGTTTGGCCGTACCGCAAAGTACCAATGTTTCCAAACGTATCCTGGCCATCGTCACGGTTCGCGAACAAGTTGGCGAGGTGGGAATGCTCTTGGTCTGTACGGGCTGGCGCTTTCCCGGCACCGCTCGAGTATGGAGAAGCCTCTGATTTTGGTTGAGGGGTCGACGTTCTCGGTGCAGGCGAAGGCGTAGAGGTGTAGGAGGGTGCAGTTGAGTTTGCATAGGTTCCTTGGAGGTTGAATGACAGACCACCAAGACCAGTCCCATTGATTGCAGGAGACGGCGTGTGTGGCATGGGCGATGGTGAAAAGCTAGGTGCAAATGGATTGTTGGAGCTGTACGCGGTAATGTCAGTCACGAATGCCACGGTCGTCATCGAACGCACCCAAAACCAGTAGGCTGAGCAAACAGTTGCTGTTGTGCCTGATGCTGTAGTGCCTGCTGCTGTAATTGCAGAGCCTGCTGTTGTGCTTGCAGAGCCTGTTGTTGGCGGAGCCATTCCTCTTGCTGCTGCTGCTGTAACGCTTGTGCCTGTTGCTGGGCTTGTAGCTCCTGTTGTTGGCGGAGCCACTCTTGCTGCTGCCTCATGTATTCGGCCTACGGTCGAATAAGCACACCGATGAGGAGTCAACCGTACGATAAGAGATACACCTGCATCGCTTCCTGTTGTGCCTGCTGTTGGTATGGGTTAAATGACGTAAACTGGGGTTGCATCGTGTATTGCGGTTGAACAGTGAACTGGGGTTGGAGACCAGTCGCGTACGGTGTGGGATCGACGAATGGGAATGGATTTTTGGAGCCATTAGCAGGTGACGGTCTAGATCATCAACGGATCATCAACGGAAGAAGTCAAAATGAAAACGATTCTCGGAGAAAATCACATACATCTGGGCCTGATCGTCGAACAACGCAGCAGCGTTCGAATCCTCAATAGCCTTGTTTCTCCTGGCCTCTTCTTCCTCGCTGAGTCGAATGGCACGTTGAAGGTCGTTTTCCTCTGACTGCCGAGCCTGCTCCTCAGCGAGAGTTTGTTTGGATGCTTCGATAGCACGCCTGAGCTCTTCGTCATCGCGATCTGCCGCTTGGTCTCTCCTTGGAGGTGGGGGCGCCACATGATCCCTTCTTCCACTCTCCTCCTCTTCTTCCTCCAAACTCGGGCGTCCTCTGATCATGCGATCACGCATAGAAGCCCTGTTCCTCCGCTCCTCCCGCAGGCGGCCAGCATCGCTCAGCAAGTTGGATATATCCTTTGCCTTTTGCCGGACATTGGCACCACAGTCCTTGCCATCCTCGTCCACATACTGAAATTCCTTGAGCGTCTTGATGATGTATAAATTATCCCTAAAGTAAAGCACCACGTTCTCCGATCCGGCGTGCAGCAGATAATCCAGCACGGTCAGAGACTGGGCAGGTCGCGGCTCAGCCACTTAACCACCTCATTTAATAAACGAACGAAAACTCGCCTTGAACACATGCCTCCAATTCTTCCCCTTGTCATTCAATCGTTTATCAAGCATCTCCATGATCTCGACGAAATCATTCCTATGCAAAAAAAGGGTGGGGGTTTAACAAATGGTCAAGATCTACTCCCCCTCTTGGGGTTGATGAAGACGGCACGCACTGGTTGTAGCTGAGCTGTGCAATCTCATTCATTTGTGTGCCCGAAGGCCCCCACGGATCGTTGGACGTCGCATCCCGAACTTTGGCCTGTGTATCCGAGTAACCCTTGGTGTAGTTCTTGGCAACGCGCAACGCGCCCTTTCCAAAGTGCTGCAACGACATCGCAATAGAGATGAGATGGGGTGGCAAGGAGAAAGTGGCTGCCCGCTTGAGTCGGAGGGGGGTATTAGAGATTGGTTTGTGTTGTTGCAAACGGAGCGGCCGGTGGGCTTTCCGCTCACAAACTGCGGCAATGTCATGCCGAAAACAACGTTATGGGATTTTCCGGATATGGGAAGTTACTCACGCCGGTGGTGAAGCGGTTATCATGCTTGCCTTCCAAGCAAGCGGCAGGGGTTCGACTCCCCTTCGGCGTATGTTTTTTTTTCCCTTTTCCGACACCACTTCGTTGCCCTCCGGGTCAGAAAAACCACATTCATCTGTATATGGTCACCACCTCCCTGAAACAGACAAGCACAATTAAATGCTCATGAGAGTGACAAGTCAGTTCCCTACCCTGTCATAATCCGCTTACCCGAAGCCCTGTTGGCACAACAATCATCCTCCAACAAACTTGAACCACTGGCATCATCTCGTGCCGCCAGTAACGGTCGATCTTATACAGTGATACGAACAATTCGGATCATACATGAGGAAAATTGATCACCCAAGTATCGATTGCATTTTAGTAGAGATATATGCAAATATCTATCATTATATGTCGTGCAAATACTGCAAAGCGAGCGATGTAAATTAGTACAAGAGAAGCGCAAGGAGGATTAACGAGCGGACGCAAGACCATGTCAAATGGGCTATAATTCAACCAATGACAAAAAGGAACGAAGAAGAGGCCCAAGAACTGCGAGGTAATAGAAAGCAATAGGTAAATCCTCGTACGAAGCAAGGGGTCATATAAACATAAATTATCGCTCGAGGGCGACGTGTCACGTCACCGGAAGGAAGAGAGAATCCCAAGAGAATAGAATCAAGCGTGCAACAAGTCCCGATGTGAATGATCAAAAGTACCCCGGACCAGGCCGGGTGGCAATGGCGGGTAAAGGTGGTAGAGGTGGTGGCACGTCGTGGTCACCCCAATACCGGCTCCCACTGATGACGATTTCGTCCCCGTTCTCATCTAACTCACCATGTTCCACGAGATACATCGTTCGTCTACCAGCAGTTTTGTCATCAGAGGTATAGACGGAGGCATCATCTTCTTCTTCATCAACGGAGCTCTTTGGCGCAGCGTCCTCAACGTCCGCGTCGTCCGCGTCAAAAGTGGTAATGCTGCTGCTATCTCGATGCGTCGTCGGAGAGTAGATGCTTGAACTAATGTCGCTTCGACCCGAATATTGCGACCGGAGATCTGTCGCAGGCCTGCTCAACGTAGATGTATTACGCTGACCGAAACTGTTTTCGGAGATGAGCGATACGCGTAAATAATCCTGCACACTCGGTGAATGCCGAGTTGCAGGACCTTCACTACGCCCTGAGATTGAAGATATATGCGATGATCGTATCGAAGGTCCGGAAGATGACTCAGAGAGTGTAACTATGCTCTGTGCAGGACTCATGGATGTGGGGGTCGACAGGATATGTGACAACGGCACGGACGACACGGACGAAAAATGTTCGTGGAACTTCGATGGGGGTCCAACTGGCGTGCGCGGGCGAGTGCCTACTGCCGAGGATGGCGAAGAGGGTAGAGGTGCATCAGGGGGAGGGTGCCGCGGGGACGGAGGTGGGCCATGTTGGATCTTCCGCTGCAAGAAAGCCGGCGTACCTCCCAAGCCAGCCGTGAAAGTTGTCACAGACCTCTGCCTCCCCATAAACTCTTTACCTTTGAACTGATCACTATCGGAACCACGAGCAAATTCGCTACTCCGAGTATGTGCCGCAGCAGAAGGGAGTGTCCTAGGGGATAAAAGAGGTCTAAGAGGAGAAGCGGTTCTGCGGGGAGACGGCGGCGGCGATCCCACAGAAGTTGGCATCACAGGAATCGGGCGGCTAGGGGGAGGTCTTCTGGAAGACACGACCGGTGCTGGTGAAGGAGGGAACATCCCATTCATCGAAGTTGACGGGGATGGGGGTGGCTGAGGAAGGGGAAGAGTAGGGGGCGGAGCCGGTGGAGGGATGCTAAGATGTTGTCTCGAAGACGATGTTGTGAGAGACTTTTGGATTGATACCATTCCTGATGACGGGGTCGCAGAGTTGGAAAAAGAAATGGTCGAGAGCGGAGTGCTTGGAGCGGAAGGGGGAAGCGGGATTGTGGCGGCAGCCGCAGGAGTCAGCATACTGGGAGCTGATACTGATGCAGCTAGCGGTGAAGCAGGCCGCTGTGGCGCAGAAATATGATCTAATCGACGTGGGGGTGTGGCTCTCGCACGAACCGGTGGTGGACTCTTGCTTAAGCGTCGCCTTGGAGGGGATGAAGGGGGACTTGTCAAACTTAATGTCAGGGGAGAGAAACCAGATCGTGGCGATGATGACGGTGTTGGATAACGTTCGAGTAGCTTCGGACTCGATGGCCTTGGAAAGGCGGGGAGCGCAGGTACAGGCGGCACTGCGTCCTCATCCTCATCGTCGCTTTGCACCTTTTTGGGTCGCCTTCTAAAAAAAGCCATTGCACGGGATTTAACCCTGCTTGGCGACTTTCCCTGAGATTTGTTGGAAGAGGCAGAGAGATAACCCCCGTCGGACGCATAATCGCCGTCTTTCTCAGAAGTCTTACTGTTATCAAGTGGTCTAGGCCCCTTGTTCGTCTTGGGTTTCCCGGGTTTACTCTTCGGCCTACTCGGTTTCCCTTTGGAAAGATATTGACCTTCACTGGTGTAGCCGCCATCAGCAGGACCGGGGCTAGGGTTTTCGCGGCTAGGGTTACGGCATAGGCTATCGTCCTGACTGCGGGAACGTTCGTTATCTTTTGATAAGTTTGCCAGTGGGTGGCCCGCTGACCGTGCGTCATGAGGGGAAAGCGCAAAGGGAGAGAACAATTGGAGCTGATCCGATGAAAAGTCACCAAAGTTGACATGGGGAGACTCTGCGACGCTCGGTTTATGGGTGTGTACCTGTATGGCTGTGGAAGCCGCACTAGAAGCGTTGTTCCCCGGGGAATTAAGTGAGGAAGATTCATCGGAGATGGAATTGGAACCAGAAGTGAAGGTGGGCGTCGTGTCCTGGGAAGATGAATTCACATAAACGGAACCGTGGCTAGAGGGGATGAAAAAAAATACACACTTCCGCGTCTGGGGCAGGGTCCGATTTGGAGTCGAGGCTGGAATGAATGTCTGGCTCGGGGTGGCACTCCTCGACTTCCTCTGCAAGAGGGTTGTTAAAGATCCAGTGTGCCATGGTCGAGTTCTGTGCGAAGCCGAGTTCGATAGCGGTCTCGAGGACCGATGCACGGATGAGATTGGAGTCGCGGTGGGCGTCAGCGTGTTTGGCCCGTGTAGGACGGCGACGGACATGAGTGAGTTCGGATGCCATGAGGAAAAAGAATGAACGAGTGATCAAAGGTCAGGTTGAAGAAAAAGCCATCCGGGGTGGACGTCGCAAAAGAAAACTATGTAAAGTGGCACTGCAGCAATCAAATCAATCGATGCTGAAACAAGGCGCACCGAAGGAGAAAATAAAGTAGATTATTTGTAATTATTTTGCAAAAATAATAATCCCACAAAGTAACATTGTCACATGATGTTAATTGTTTGGATCTGTTTCCCATATTATATTTCCCACCCGCATGCCAGCTCATCCCTAGTATGGCCGTCATGAGCACGAGGGCGTCGTCCCGACCTAAAGAAGAGCGGCCTTCAACGGCCTTGGGTTTGTTCACCCCTGTGGCGTCGTTCATTGCCAGGTTTGGTTCCGGAATTCTCCAGGACTTCCGCGCCCGCCTGCCATGGTACCTGAGTGATTGGACCGACGCCTGGAACTATAGAGTCATTCCGGCAACTACCCTCATCTTCTTTGCAAAGTATGACCTCGTCCTCGTACCTTACTTTCCCATGTATGCCTAATTTATTGCACAGCGTTCTGCCTGGCATCGCTTTTTCTCTCGATCTCATAGAAACAACTCGACAATATGGTGTCGGCGAAGTCTTGATATCCTCGTTCATGGCTGCCTTTGTTTTTTCCGTTTTCGGGGCACAACCCCTCACCATCGCGGGCGTGACAGGTGAGTGTTTTGTGTGGTGTGCCTGCCACACTCTAACTCAATATGGCATGCAGGTCCCATCACTGTGTTCAACAGGACCGTGTATGACATTCTCCGGACCCAGCCCAACCCACCCAGCTACCTTTCCTTTGTCGGTTGGATCTATTTTTGGGCCGCCATCATCCACTGGCTCACCGCTGCGCTTAATTGTGTGTGACCCCTCCACAAATTAATATTCGGCGCACATACTCACGCCAAATATGTATAGGGTGCAACTTTTTGAAATATGTCACCCGTTTTTCCTGTGATACATTTGGGTTTTATGTTTCCTGGGTCTATCTCCAGTACGGTGTCCAAGTCATTGTCCGCCTGTTCAACTACAATATTGATGGCGCTTTCGTGGCGATCATCTTGGCCCTTCTCATGCTTGTCACCTCCTTTCTTTTTCAAGCGCTCTCAAAGACACCCTATTTTCATCGCATTGTCCGTCGCTTTTTTTCGGATTATGGCATGCCGATAGCCTTAATTGCCACCACTGCCACGGCCTACTGGGGTCGTTTCAACGGCGCAGACCCGTCCACTCTTCCCATCGGTGGCGCTTTTCAGGCGGCGAACGGAAGACCATGGCTCGTCAAATTCTGGGAACTTGATACCAAATGGGTCGGCATTGCTCTCCCCTTTGGAATTGTACTGTGGATCTTGTTCTTTTTCGACCATAATGTCTCCGTAAGTTTCCTCGACCTTGCTTCTTGGCTATCAAGAGTTAATATTTAATTCTCCATCAGTCGTTGATAGCACAAGGCTCTCAATTTCCCTTGCGCAAGCCTCCAGGATTTCACTACGATTTCTTCCTGCTTGGAGTTACCACGTTCATCGCTGGACTGATTGGCGTTCCCGCTCCAAATGGGTTGATCCCACAAGCGCCTATCCACACTAATTCTCTCCTCGTCATGGGCCGCATCTCAAGGAAATTAGGCGAGGAGGGGCAAACGGAGTCGTCTGATACACCTACCCCCGCGCCTTATATTTCAGTAGAGAAACAAACTAAGCCTAGTGATAGAGATATACATGAGGTGCCCATCGCCGTAGTCGAACAGCGCGTCTCAAACCTTGCCCAAGGCACCCTCTGTCTCGTCCTCTTTAGCGGTCCATTCTTGCACATTCTCCATCTCATCCCGAGAGGTGTACTTGCTGGCCTTTTGTGAGAAGTTTGCTTTCCGTTCCATGCCATCGCTGAGCGTATTCGGTAGCTGGTACATGGGCGCGGATGCCCTCCAAGGAAATGGTATCATGCTCAAATTGCTCTATCTCCTTCGAGACAAATCACTCACCCCTACCG